>JAQFZF010001231.1:0-14564 GCA_034695365.1 Enchytraeus norvegicus | reverse complement strand
GCCTTTTTCTTGGGAATATATATTCTGACTTCCGAGGTGGTTTCCCATTTCCTTCCTCAGTATGAGGTATCTGCGTTAGTCGGCTTTTACGATACATGTGCAGTTTCAGTTGGCCTATTCTATAGTTTCCCGGATCCAAAACGGGATGCTTTTTCACTGGTGCTTAATAATTCACAAGTTTAATCTCAACAGTTGAGTTTACCCTGAGTAGGCATACAGGGTAATGTAGGCTTACTTACTGGATCCGTGAATAGACTTACCGAGACCTTCGTAGAATGCCGACTAACGCAGTTACAATACAATAAAATACAATACAATACAACGCAATACAATACAATACATTGCAATACAGTATGGTTTAACGTCTGATTCATCATTTGACGAAGATATCAAGGACGTTTCTAACAGCACAAGTAATACTAACTCATCCACTCACACTCAGTTAGACTCACAGGTATCAAAAGAGAGCAGGGATCACCAGGGGTCAAACACGGTGAGAACTGTCCAACTTTATTTTGTGAAAGTTCCTGAAAGTATTGAATTTAAGTCGTCCATAACTACTTTCAAATGACTCAATGGCTTTGCATCAGGGCCGAATTACCCACTAGGTAAACTAAGCAAATGACTTGGTCGGCGCGCTTTGAGGATCCCCGCGCCGCCGACCACATTTTTTATACATATATTAGGCCTACTAGCCTACTTTTATTATAAAAAATATTTGAAAATTGGTGTGGCCTTAGCTAGCTGAGTTAGCAACTTTGTATGAGAGAGATGAGACGCCCATCAAGTGTCAACGATTGAAATTTTATATGGTTATTGACTCGTATGTATTCACATGTGGCATAACGCACAATGCCGCACATAATATAATAACGAAGATATGGGTCAGGAAGCATCATATGCTTGTTTAAGACCCATTTCGCTATCAACGATCTTTTAGCGATCAACGATCCCACGTGTACGTCCGAGATTTTACTTTCTGATCGGCTCTACCTGGAGTTGAACCCCGGACGTCATGTTTGAAAGTCCACGACGCTACCACTAAGGCAGCAATACATACTTACATGTACATGTTAGTTTCTATTATACAGTTATATAGTTATACACACATGTTAGTTTATATTCTTAGTTGCTGTTTTGTGTTTCTGTTATTTTCTTTTGCAGATCAGTGACTAATCGTACCTTTGCCTTTTAATAGCGCGACCAGTAGCTGGCGCCGGTACACGACAAACCTACAAACCTTGGAATTTTTCATTGTCGACTGACCCTGGCCTTGAACCTGGGTCACTTGCATGTGAGGCAAACACTCTACCGATGTCGCTAAATCCCCTCCCCCTTTATATTACCTCATAACGATTTGCTGGGTTGGTTTGTGATGATAACGAATCACTGGGTTGAAAACTTCAACGTAGGCTGTGCTGGATCCGGGAAACTCGAGAATAGACCAGCTGAAAACTGTACATGTTTCGTAAGAGCCGACTATTAAACGCAGATATTTTCATAATGAGGAAGACTACGGGAAACCACATCGGAAGTCAGAATATAAAGCGGTTACATTTTAGGTGAGATAAAAAAGGCATGGCCTTTTTGAAGGGATCAACTTGATGATCGATGGGGTGCTCATTAGTGAGAGTGATAGCAGACTGTTTTAGAATATATACCTTGGACACGCAATAAGCATAGACTTGATTACTAAATGACAATGGCTATACAGGGTGCGCCAAAAACCGCCCACCTACAATTTTTTTTAATATTTTCGCCATCTGGTGTCTGTTTGTAAAATAAATATATAGGATCATTCAAGGTCAAATTTAACACCTTTCTACTATTTTCATCAAAATATTTCGTCTAGTAGCCGAGTTATTCAATTTTTTGCACACCAACTCCACTTTTCAGATTCGATATGCTGTGTATTATTTTCTAGTTCAGAAGCTCAAGTGTCACGGGTTAATTTGCAAGAAAGTGAATAACTCGGCTGCCAGACCAAATATTTTGATGAAATTTGGTAGAATGGTGTTAAATTGGATCCTGAATGATCCTTGAAATTTATATTGCAAACAGACACCAGATGGCGAAAATATTAAACGAATTCGTAGATGTGCGTTTTATTTGGCGCACCCTGTATATAATCGGTGCACATGTAAGCTATAATAGTAGTCAGTGACCTACAGCAACTGCTTATGCCCAATTGTTAAATAATTAGAAACAATTCACTAAAAACAGACGCCTGAAATCACAGATTTTCAGTTATTCTTGAGTGAGGTATAGGGCTAATAATATCAGCGGCGACTCTGGAGTAAGAGTCAACGAAAATAATGGGGGGGGGGGTTGATATTTTCTAAGTTTTCTACATTAATAGTAGGCTACATGTAGTCTATAGAGAAAATGTATTGGGCCACCCAAATATTTAGGGTTTCATAAAATATTTGGGAGGACCGGTTGGAAAACTGAGGGGCCAAGGCCCCAAGCCCCGACCAAGGACCGCCAATGAATTTGAATACATTCGATAAGTGAATTTAAATAATGTAGATTTGCAATATAAACTAATATGACAAATAAATACAATCAATATCTACATCAACCATAGTGTTATGGGAGTAGAATAGTAACGGTAGGTTACAATAAAAGCTGTAAGCTAAGTTTAACGTCTATCCAAGGATGCTGTCAGTGACGAATTAATGATAAAACAATTAAGTAACGATTTGACTCTATAAATCCTATTTAAAACAGACAGGCCTTCAACGGTTGGCAAATGCAATAATTGTAATAATAAGCATGAGTAGGCCTAATAATAGGCTAGTGGATATTATGCTAGCTGAGGAAGGCAACGGAGACCCACCTCATAAAATAGCTTCTCCAAGATATATGGCATGCAAACGTAACAAAAGCCCTCAGTCCATTGCATTCCTTTAGTGGGAAGGGGACTGATCCCTTCAGTGCTATGATTAACTGCAGATGATAGAGAGGCATAAAAACGTTATATGCCATGGACCTGCCATTAGGCAGTGCACTGAGAGAGAGGGAGAGGGAGAGAGTAAAAGAGAGAGAGAGAGATAGAGAAAGAGAGAGAGGATCTTATGGGTTAACTGGAGTGAAACGACCTGGTTGACTTTTCATTAATTTTGTGAGCATAAATAAAACAAAAATTCAACTTAGTCGGTACTATTATTAGGTTGCTGGTAGCACACGGATACAATGAATAATGAGCTGCAGACACAGAATCTATGAATCAAACAATGAGGATTTAACGTCCGGTTCATCGCCCAAATACGATTTCGGGGATATCAATAACTACAATTTTAACAACAATAGGCCTACGCTTGTAAAGTAGCATCGAAAACCGGGTACCGGTCATGCCCTTGTGTTACAAATCGTTAGTGTAAAATAAACATCAATTTAATAAAAACAAATTAACAATATGACAAAATAACAATAATATAACAACAAATAATAACCAGGGGTTAACAGTTAGTGATCTTCAGTTTTGTCATTTTAAATTAAACAAATTAACAAATTAATCTGCCTCACCGGATCCGGTGATGTTTTTGTTTATTTATTCTTAGCCGTCATCAAACACATTTATCAGTTTAAAAATGCACATTTCATATAAAAACAGTGTTAGTTGCATGATGGACAAAGTAACCACATGCTTCGCAGCGCTAAGGTGGCACTTGAAAAACCTAATAGGCCTAATAGTATTTTGCCTGTGTATGGCGTTGACGATAATCATGAGGTAAATCTATCTATCCAGTGCTCTACCACGTGGCAGGTGCATGGAAAAAATTCATACACACAATCAACTATCTCGCTCTTTAAAGTCGACCAACCTAATAAGTCCGTCTCACCACAAAGGCTTTCATGATGAGACAAATAGGCCTATGCAACACAATAATAATAGAATACTCTTATTATTGTGTTGCATAGGCCTATTTGTCTCATCATAACAGCCTTGTACAAGTATTTAAAAGTCTTAAAGTATTATACACGTAATTGACATGCCAGCATAGAAACAACAGTAGCAAATCTCTATATGAATCTCAACAATAGGCCTACATTAAAAAATGCTTGCACTCTTCAAACGTCCTATTTGATCCCCTTAACATTTTAGATCCACCACTGCTTGCGACCATTGTTATCGATGACGAATTGAGACTGGACTAGATTTTATTTTTCCACTCCCCCAATTTTGGTTGAAGATATTCTTTTTGCACTCCCTCTCACAATTTCTCTCATGGCGCATGCTTCGCCATACATTCGTAGGGACAGACGCCTGTGATCTACAGTAGGGCCTATGCTAGATATTGAAGCATATTTTATATATCCGAGTGTTTGTTATAGGCCAAGTATGTCTAACATTTACAGACCTAGCACCGGTTTAACGTTAGCAAATTTCTTGCGTTAGCTAATCCGGTCTAATAGCATAGCATAAATGCTGCAAATTCACGATGGCCTGCTTCACAATCACCGTGTATTAACAACTTTACCAAAATAAATAAGATTAGAGTGATGAATTAGGCTGTATTTTAACGATCAAGAAGGCATGTATAGCCTTTCTCAAAAAACATTAAATGAACATAAATGGCAAGATGTAGTAGCTTATACAGAACAAAAGTAGAGAATAATTAAACAACGGGGTTAACAATAATGATAACGTGTGTAGCCTAAATATGAAAGTCAATTTATATAATTGAAATAGAGATAGCAATCATAGATAATAATTAATCAATCAAATATAAATATACATTGTACGTTATAGAACTAGACCTACAGTGCAGCGAGTAGCATGTAATATTCTCAATTGTTAATACATTTATTATATAATCTAACACTGTGGTTCAAAAACCTTCGCCGACCACTTAAAAAGTTGTGTCCTATCCACGGGCTAGAGTGAAAGCTGCCACGGACCAGGTCGCCAGACCAGCTGAACGAATCTGACCCAGGCTACATTGTTCTGCTTCACAACCTGTATAATTTCTAGTATATATGTGTAATTATGTTTAATTTTCAAGACCCAAATTGAAAATTCCGAATTCATGCCCTTTTAACAAAGACGTTCGCCTTATATAAATCCCCATGATTCTAAAATTCTTTGTTTGGTTTATAATTAAAAAGCAATTCAATCATGAACCTAAACATTAAGAGTGCAGTAGCTTAGGCTATAGAGATACAAATTAAAGTTAAATACCGATAGCTATATTCCCGTTACATGTAAATTATAGCAATATTAAACAGCCTGTGAATCTATTTGCACCACATAGTAGGCTACACAATAGAATAAATACAGAACGGTTCAACAATAATGTAACATGTAGAAATCCGACGTTACACAATCGGCAAGAACCGATTGAGTAACGGTTAAGCGACTGGTCTGCGGATTGATACGTCTGCGATTCGAATCCCAGGCTCGCCCGTCACTGATGTGGCCCTTGAGCCGTGAAGCCGTGAAGCCGTGAAGTATATTACAATTGTATAATTATACAATTAGTGTATTACACTGATTAGACAGTGAAGAATCATCTAATTTTTGAGAGGAGTGGGGATTTCTTATAAATGCATTATATTTGAGGGAGAGGCAAAATCTAGGGGACCCAAAGGTCCAAATTAATTATTGCAACTGGTCAAATTACATGTATGTTAAAATCTATCAAGTAGTCGGGGTGGGGGGGGGAGGGGGCACGCGCATTTCAGATCGAGAGTGGTCATGCCCCCCGCCTGATCCTAAATCATCAAATGGACATTGGCTAGGCCAACTTATCTTAATAAAGTCTTAAGGCGTATCTTTTGATTTAGGCCTATGTAGGCTATGTATGTTAATTTGAAGCTCTAGGCTATCAGTATAAACAATTCTCTACCCCGTGATCTCCAACAGATTCTGCTGGGTATTTCAGGGAGTGAAGCTGTAATAAGCTGAACATTAATCTATGTGGCGGCAGACTTATATAATATTGAGAAGCTGAAGAGAAGAATGTGCTTCTGAGCCTAACTGACGCTAAATACATTCAAACCATACTTAAATATAATTTGACAATTTGCCCACTGCCGATGCTTTGGAGTCTTTGGACAATTAGATGACTATGGATATTATCAATCTGCATGTGGATGTTGGTGACCTACAATAATATTAGTGATCCCCGAGTAGGTTCGGGAAAATTGAGAATTGATCCCCCCGACAACTGCGCGTGTTCGTAATAGGCGACTGAAGCGGATGCGGCAGTGGAGAGTTCATGCCTATGTGGCTATGATGTTTGTATAATGAACCAATTGGTCATTCAAATTTCAGTCTGGCAGAGCTATAGGCTGGCACATCGGTTGTGGCGCTTTGGTCCATGGCTACTTGGCTCTCCATTGTCCAATATATGGGTTTTAAACAAGCATCTGATGCTTCCTGACTCATTAGATGTTATGCTATGTTATGTTACAGTAGCAGCTGCTACCTCTTCAAGTTTCAAAACAACAAATCCCCGTTTTGCCGACAGGGATTTGGTGAAGCGATTAGCGCAGGGGCATCCATCGATATACCTTCATGACGCAGCCTGCGCCATGGAAAAAATTGGGGAGGGGTGTGGAAAATACTAGTAACTTTCTGAAATTGGGGGGGGGTGAAGAAATCAAGTATTCCTTTACTCAAAAAGCATTGAGAATGCAGTTCAGAAATAGTATACAACTCAACTGTAGTGACTGTACAGTGGAAGGTCTAGAATATAGGGACAAAAATAATATAGCTTGAAGAATCCACATTTGTTTGGCTCGCTTCGCTAGCTAAATTGTGCATAGTTGTGAAATACGGTAAAGTAGAAATAAAATACAGCAAAATACATGAATTTTTCCAAAAATATAAAAAACATAAAACATGAAATACGGAAAATTATAAATAAACCACGGTAAAATACATGCATTTTTCAGAAAATATAAAATACAAAGACAGGTATTTCACAACTACGTATAATTGAGAAGAAGCAAAATTGCATCAACAGAAGAGTACAGACTACAGAGATTTCCTGTGCCAGACTTGCAAACCTTGTGTGAATATTCATGAACTTACTGAAAGCATTGAATTCCCGTGTTGGGTCCGGGATATTTGAGAATATTCCAACCGATTACTCCACGTTTTTCGTAAGACCGACTAACGAGATACTGAGGAAGGCAATGGAAAACAACCTCAGAAACCCATATTTTCCTTGAACAAGGCATCACTTGAGGTGTGGAAAAGACAAAAAAGCCTTTGTGATCAGACGAACTTATTAGGTTGGTCGATGGTGTGCTCATTAAAGACCGAGATAGTTGATTGTGTATAAATTTTTGCCTTGGATCTGCCACGTGGCAGAACACTGGATAGATAGATAGACTGAAAGTAGTGAAGAGCAGTGAAGTGTGCTCGTGGTTCGGTGCTCAATTTAGTCAAGGTTCAACTGATATTAATCAAGTGAGAAGTTTGGACTTCACCTACACATGTGAGCACGACCTAAATTCTACCAACCTGTTCTTTTGATCTCTTTCACTGTGGATGGAGTAGATATTGAAGTATATAGCCTATAGGCCTACAATTTCAACTTTCTTGAAAAAACTATTTCAGATGATTAGAGATTCTTGTGAATCTCTATGGAGATAATACGAAGAACGATATTAGGCAAAGTGGCTATGAAAGGATTGCAAGGAGTTTGGAGAGACATTTTCATTAGGTACCAAAGTGAGACGTGCTCTGTTTTTCCAGTCGTCTATTACAGCTGTGATTCTTGGAGAATGAAGGCGAAAGACAGGAGGAGAATGGAAGCGTTTGATTGGTGGTATGTCTCTCAGAACTGGTGTTGGAGAAGACTGTTTAAAATTCCAAGGAGCGCTAAACGTACAAAGGAGTCTATTAGAAGTGACCTTGGTATAAATGAACATAACTAGGCCTATTGTAAACAAAATGTCCTAGTTAAAGCGGATATACATTGAACACTGAACAGGTAGGCTAGCTAGAACTAATAGACTAGAAAAATTAATTATGTTTGGGATGGGAGAGGATCAAAGAAGAAGAGTTCGACCTTAGAAACCGATAAGACGCCTTCTTTCGGCGAGAAAAAAGGCCGGTTTCCAACGGGCGTCCATTCCCCATATTTTGTCCAAATGAATTGGCTCAAAATTAAACACCATAGCGATCTCCCCCCATCTCGTGTTCCCCCACAATATTATGGAAATGTGGCCTGACAATTCCTCCCCAAATTTTGTAAGTGGCGCAAGTTGCGCCAGTTGCTATAAGGACTGAACGCCCTACTCTACAGAGTCTAGGCCTACATTCGAAGCTATGTGTGCTGCTGCCGATAGAAATGTATTTAATGCCATTTGTACTAATAATATTATTTGTACTAATCCTAACCACGTACTTGCTCCTCTTTTGATCCCATTAAATCTTCACATGCATGTACTCAACTAGCAGAAACGCTGCCAAGAGAAGCTACTTGCTACCCAACTAAGCGAACTAGTCTTGATGATAATAACTTTATTACTCCCATGATATTATTTAAGGATTCGTGCAAGGTTTTGCTCTGCTATTAGGCCGACAATTTAATAAAATTACTATCCTCTGGCAGGTCCCGGAACTCTATTAGACGATTAACTTTCAACGATTTAACATATTTTATGTTGTATTTGTATCTCGTATACTATTATGTGTTGACAATGTAACTAATGTAACTACCTGTGGTTGACAGATTGATTCCAAATAAAATTTGAAATTATATATTATAGCCTACCGAGACTAAGATGGTTAGATTAGATTGTGACATTAACAGAGAAGAAGCTATATTAGAAGATTTGATTCTTCTATATTTTAGAAAGTTCCCAATGCTGGTCATTTTCGAAAACGGTCTGCAGAGGTCGATTACGACCTAACCAGTGCCGTCTATCCCCCCAAATTTTAAGTAACTTTATGGCGCATGGTTCTCCCCAAAAATAATAATTTTGAAACCAAAAGTGAAGCAATCCCCTAAAAATATTGCTCGCTCGGCGCGCAATACCTTGAATGAAGAGCGTAAATTAGTGAGCGAAGCGATCAAAAAAAGTGGACTCTTCAAATTAAAATTTGGCATCATTTTCTAGATCTTCCACTGTACAGTGGAACTGTATATTAGCCTATTTCAAAACTGTATTCTCAAATCCTTATCTGTAAAGTAGCCTAATAGGCCTACTTGATTCTTTCCACTCCCCAATTTCAGAAAGTTAGGCAACTAGTATTTCCCACTCCACACCAATTTATTCCATGGCGCAGGCTGCGCCATGAAGGTATAGGGATAGACGCCCCTGGTTCCAAGGTACATATTCTGAAGCACAGACTGTTATAACGTTCACACTAATGAGCACCCAAGTTGATCAAATAAAAATTCGATGCCTTTACTACACTCAAAATATAATCTTTTTTCTTGGTAGGCCCCCTAATATATATTCTGACTTCCGAGGTGGTTTCCCATTTTCTTCTTCTGTATGAAAATTTGTGCGTTAATCGGCTTTTTTTACGAAAAATTGCAGTCTTCAGTTGGTCTATTCCCAAGTTTCCAGGATCCAAAAACGGGTAGTTAGATTATTATTCTATCGCATTGCAGGTGCGCATATCCCTATACTTTCATAGCGCAGGCTGCGCCATGAAAGTAATTGGAGGGGGGGGGGGCAGGCCCCCCGAACCTGACAGCACCAGGCAGCAGTGTTCTACATGCCTAGTCTATTTACTAATGTTTACTTAATAATTCACAGGTTTTAACTCTAAAGTTATCAAAGTATCTCAAAAATCGACGGGGATTTAGTGAAGGGGTTAGCGTGTTTGACTTAGGATCGAATGATGGTTACAGAGTCGTGACAACCTTTCCCAGCTCAGTCGATTAAATATCCCCAACACCCTTGGGCACGGGTGCGTATCGGTGCCTGGAAAATGGAAGGCCAATCGTGCATCTGCGCTAGTCGATTGAAGCACCAACAAAGGCAAAGGTACGATTAATCATGGAGAATTGTCAAAGACCCTCGGCGTGAGAAAAACTTTATAAATTCGTCATTTTTCAATAGGTTTATATATTGTCAAAAATTTGTGCAGCTATGTCAAATTGGCATACCTAGTAGGACTTCTAATGGCGAATGAATAAGTAATTTCGTTCTTAAATTATTCACATTAATGTAGTAGTCCGGTCTTTTTTAGTTTTAGACAGGGTATAGTACTGTTAGTAACCTACAGTAACTGCTTGTTCAATTTCAAAACAATAAAATTCTCCGGAACCAAAACGCCTGAAATCACAGATTTTAATATTTTTTGAGTGAAGAATAGTGCTAATAACATCTGCGGCGGTTCTTCAGTCGGAGTCTAGAAAAAACTTTTTTGTTGGGCATGATATTTGCCCCCCCCCCGCCAAGTTTTCTAAGTTTTCTATATAAATAGTAGGGGGCCTACATGTACATGTAGTCTATATAGAAAATGTATTGGGCCACTCAAATATTTAGGGGCGTCATAAAATATTTGTGAGGACCAGTTAGAAATTTGTTGGGCCATGGTTCCCTTTCCCGACCTAGAGCCGCCACTGAATTCTAATATATTCTATAAGTGCGTTTATATACTGAAGATTTGCAATATTAACTAATAATAATTATGACAAATAAATATAATCAATAACTACAGCAACCGTAGGCGTAGGAGACAGGGGTTCGGGAGGGGGGGGGGGGGGACAGCCCTTTTAGTTTTCGTGCGTTTACGGTTTTCGAGAAAATGTGTCAGAATTGTTAATCAAACGTTACATTCTCGGTCCAAAGTTAAATCCAGCCCCTCCCCAAATAATGAAAATTCCCTTACGCCTATGACAGGGTAGGAGAATTAGCCATATAGCCTGGACCTGTGGACTCACGGAAAACTTTACAAGCCGGAAATTGCATCATTGACAGTAATCGTAACGGTAGGCTATACAATAGAAAGCTGTAAAGCCTGTAATAGCGCTGAACGTAAGTGTGTTAACTTTCGCTCTGATGTAAGTGATGGAATTCAAGTGGTGGGGGTACGAATCCCACGTCAGTCAGCAAATTACCCCAGCACCCTTGGCACCGGTGTGTAATCGGTGCCGGCAGGTTCGTCGTGTATCTGCGCTAGCTGCCATGTGCGCTCTTCAAAAGGCAATGAATCATGAATCATGGAGAGGGAAAAAAGAGAAAAAACACAGTAACTAAAAAAAGGCAAACATTGTAAACAGATGCGTCCTGTCATCCGTAGAATACACGAATACAAAAAAGCCAACTTTAACGTCTGTTTACTTATCCAAGGATGCTGTCAGATACGAATTAATAATAAAACAATTAATTAACGATTTGACTCTATAAATCCTACCTACAATCAGACAGGCCTTCAATGGCTGGCTAAAGGCAATAATGATAATAATAAGCATGAGTAGGCCTAATAATAGGCTAGTGGATATTATGGGTTAACGGGAGTGTCCTGACCTGGTTGAATATCCATTAATTTTGTGAGCAAGTTCAACTTAGTTAGTTATATTATTAGGTTGCTGCTAGCACAGGTTTACGATTAATAGTGCACTATACACACATAATCAATCAATCAAACAATGAGGATTTCACGTCCGCTTCATCGCCCAAAGACGATTTAAGGGACATCAATGACAACAATTTTAACATCAATACGCTTGTGAAGTAGGTAGAGGTTAGATCCTATCGGAATAATCCCACTGTAATCCGCAAGGTAAATAGCGGATCACATGCAGCATAGATTATTATCTTTATTTATTAACTCACACCCTAACCTTAACATTAAACCTACCCCTAACCCTAATCCTGCCATTACCCTATCCAAAACCCGAATACTAACTCAAAAAGAAAGAAATTAAAAAAGCTAAAAAAAATGTTTTTAAACCCGTATTTTTGCGGATCCGGGGGATTATTACGATAGGAACTAACCTTAAGCTGTAAAGTAGGCCTAGTATCGAAAACCGAGTCCGGTCATGCCCTTGTGCTAGAAATCGTTAATGTAAAAGAAACAACACTATAATAAAAACGAAATAACGATACCAAGGCCTATAACAATACAACAATATCACACAATCAATATAACAACAAGTAATAAACCGGGGTTAACTGGACTTCTGTTTTGTCATTCGAAATTGAACAAAATAAAAAATTAACCAGCCTCACTGGGTCCGGTGATAGACCTAATAGTAGGCCTATGTGTCCTGTGTATAATGGCATTGACGATAATCATGAGGTAAATCTATTTATCTATCCAGTGCTCTGCCACGTGGCAGGTCCATGGAAAAATTCATACATACACAATCAACTATCTCGCTTTTTAATGAGCACACCATCGACCAACCTAATAAGTCCGTCTCATCACAGAGGCTTTTATGATGAGACAAATATACAACAAATAATAATAGTATTAGACTCGCAATTGAAATGCCAGCATAAAACGACAGCTACAAATCTCTATGTGAATCTCAACAATACATAAAAAATGTTTGCACTCTTCAAACTAACAATTTGATCCCCTTAACATTTTAGATCCACTACTGCTTGCGACCATCGTAATCGGTGTCGGATTGAGATGAGACTAGACTTGATTTTTCTACTCCCCCAAATTTTGGATGAAGATATGCTTTTTCCAATCCCTCTCCCAATTTTTCTCATGGCGCAGGCTGCGCCGTGCAGGAAAGCTATATATTGATAGACGCCCCTGATCTGCAGTATGCTAGATATTGCAACATTTTTAATATAGACGAGTGTTATACGGAAGAAGGCCTAACATTTACAGGCTCCACACCGGTTTAACATTAGCATATTTATTGCGTTAGCCAATCCGGTCTATTATAGCCTATGCCTAGTATGCGCTAGTAACCTAAGTTTGTTCAATAGCCGTTTCAACACTCTTGACCTTGACTCCATCATTCGTAAAGCCTCCTTGAGTTCCTGATAAACATTTTTTAGTGACTGCTTTAGTTATTCTTATTTTTAATACAACTGCCGATGTTAACTTTTAGTCTGAACATATGCTTTATAGACATTTAAAAAAAATATAAGTAATATATATGTAGTATATAAAATATAAATAATATATTGTATGCAATTTTCTTACTCGTGATTATTTTATATTGCCTGTCATTGCTCTATTTAATTGAACTAGTTAACCCTGCTTTTCATGGTCTATGTTTTTAGGTTCCACATTAGTGCTGCAAAGCCTGTGGTTACTTGTTGATCACTCCACCCTGAACTGTTTTTATACTGCAATGCTATTTGTTTTAAAGCTTGTGTGGATGATAACGAAAATAAAATAATAAAATAAATAAATATTAGCATAGCCGTAAACCCACGATGGCCTGCTTCACAATCGCCGTGTATTAACAGCTTTACCAAAATAAACAAGATTAGAATCATAGATTGGGCTAAATTTTGACGATTAAGAAAGGCATATTATATTTTTTCTTAAAAAAATTAAGTGAACATAAATGGCAAGATGTGGTAGCCTATATATAGAACACAAGTCGAGAATAATTAAACAAGGGGTTAACAATTATAACGTGTAGAGCCTATATATGAAAGTCAATTGATATAGTTAAGATAATATAGATAACAATCATAGAAAATAAACAATCAAATAAGCTTATATAGGGCCTACTGTAGCTACAATGTGCGTTTTAAACCTAGACCTACACTACAGTGCAGTGAGTATTATGGAATTATACATTGTTAATACAATTATTACATAATGTAACATTGTGGTTCTCAACCTCCGCGGACCGCTTAAAAAGTTGTGTCCTATCCGCGGGCCAGAGTGAAAGCTGCCACGGACCAGGTCGCCAGACCAGCTGAACGAATCTGACCCAGGCTGCAGTACGCTTCTTCAGAACCTGTATAACTTATAGCATATGTGTAATTACGTTGAATTTTCAAGACCCGAATTGAATTTTCATGCCCTTTTAACAATGAAGCTCGCCATATATAAATCTCCATGATTCTAAAATTCTTTGTTTGGTTTATAACTAAAAAGCACTTCAATCATGAATCTAAACATTAAGAGTTCAGTATTAAGCTACAAATTAGAGTTAACTAATTATCCTTAAACTCGCCCGAGTGACATCTGCTCAATATATAAGAATATGTATGCAAAATAAATGTCACTAAATTAAATTATAGCAATATTAAAGAGACGGTGAATCTATTTTCACCACAATTGTACAAAATAGAATACATACAGAACGGTTTAACAATTGTAACATGCATAAATCCGACGATACACAATCAGCAAGAACCGATTGCGTAACGGTTAAGTGAATGGACTGCGGATCAATAGGTCTGCGGTTCGAATCGCAGGGCTCTCCCGTCACTGATGTAGGCCTCGGGCCGCGAATCTGACGTTAAACTCGGCATTAGCTTTTTCAGGAAATATGAAATTCAATTGTTATAATTAAGATATAGACAACAATCATTGATTACAATAAGCAGAGATAAGGCTACATTGTGCATTTTATACCTACATGTGCTGACGATTATTACAGTAATTGGTAAAGAATTAGTAAGCTTTAATTAGTAATTAGTAATTAGTAAGCTTG
>JAQFZF010001230.1:0-14566 GCA_034695365.1 Enchytraeus norvegicus | reverse complement strand
CAACTGAAAACTGCACATGTTTCGTAAAAGCCGACTAACGCAGATATTTTCATACTGAGGAAGGCAACGGAAACCACTTCGAAAGTCCTAATTATATAGGCCCTATTCACAACAAAAAATGTTACATTTTGGGTGTGGTAAAGGCACGGTCTTCTTGATGGGATCAACTTGATGATCGATGAGGTGCT
This sequence comes from Enchytraeus norvegicus, assembly GCA_034695365.1. Taxonomy (NCBI): domain Eukaryota; kingdom Metazoa; phylum Annelida; class Clitellata; order Enchytraeida; family Enchytraeidae; genus Enchytraeus; species Enchytraeus norvegicus. The sequence goes on along the minus strand of JAQFZF010001230.1, from coordinate 14,378 downwards.
CATTAGTGAGCGTGATAGCAATATGTATTTCAGAATGTGTACCTTGGACCTGCCATTTTCAGAGCACTAGAGTGAGTGAGTTAAACCACTCTGTATATCTCTGAGGTCGCTCTATATGACACTGTGTTTGTCACTCTAGTTATATCACTGTTTATATTCCTAAAGTCGCTCTATATGACAGTGTGCTTGTCACCCTAGTTATATCACTGTTTATATTGCCGAGGTCACTGTATTCTTATGATGGATGGAGGGACAGAAGGGGTCGAGACCTAGAGGTTGGCAGACTCTGATTAAATCAAATATTATCTTGTCTGATTTATTGTATTATATGTGTAACAAAGCGAAAATAATAGAGAACGAGATGAATAGAGATATGGGGAAAGTGTGTGTGTAAGTATGTAAATACAATGTAAGTGAGAGGGAGTGAGAGAGAGAGAGAGAGAGAGAGATAGAGAGAGAGAGGGAGGAGAGGAGAGGAGAGAGAGTGAGAGAGAGAATCTATGTATTCAAATTTAAAAAAAAGTTGAATCCAATATTTCTGAATTATTGCATATATGAAAAAAAAACTGAAGGTTATGCAGAAGTGTTCTGGTGGTTCGAAGCTGTCTGTAGTTGCACATTCTACTTGTGACGCTCCCTACATCGCCCTCGGGTGAGAAACCGGACATTAAATCCGCATTGATTGATGACTGACTGAGTGGTTGATTGACTAATTGATAGATGTTTAATCGTAATTGTTTGTTGAAAACTAATAATAAACTTATTTAGATTAAATCATGATTGACTTAATACTGCGTAGGTTGATTGATTGATCGATTGTTTTGTTGACATGATACACGTCATCAGGTCAAATTTCACCGTTTAACGAAGCAATCAATCAATCAATTACCTGCCAGAAATTAACTTCAACGTAAAACACCATTATATTTATAGACACGTGCGCTGAGCGTAAAGTTCTAATGAAAACATGATGTATGACGGAGTAGTGATGGAAAGTGATGGATGGATAGATGGAAGAATGGAAAGAAAAGGCTGGTGGAGCTGGAGTCATGAATATTCATGAGGGTCAGACATAACTCAATTTACTGGGGCGTGTAGTGAAATTAATGGGCAGTATATATTCGCTGATAACACTGAGTTATATGGAGTAATGATGAAATAGCGACACGTTGCCTTGTGGCATACCCTACTTAATCTAAATTACAAGTTGATCGTAACAGGATGATACTATTTAATGAATAGATGCATTAATCTTGTGATAGATATATGTGTCAGTTTGTCAGTAAATCTAGATCCCTGACATCGCCTTTGGGTGCAGAGCTGGACGCTAAAGCGACAGAGATACAGATGCACAAAATCTCGAAAGAATAACATGCCGTTTACCAGATAGGGCTACACGTATTTAAAACAAAGGCACACACTTTCGCACGTACAAACAGATGCACAGGGGTGACTATACACACTTACACATACGTAGACAGAAGCATAAATACACACAGATAGGTTGGTAACAAGATTTCGTAAGGAAGAAGACACAGCCGATCCTACTCTGATTGAATCTAGAGATCTGTAACAAACTGCTACCATCTCACTACCACAGCATTGTTACCACTGCCGTTTAGTCAGCGATCAAATCAACTATTTTATTCCCCAGTACAAAATAAAGAAGATCAGTAAGCTAAGCCATTCTCATTCATGTGGGTGATGTAGGTATGGTAGGTGTAGGTGTAGGTGTGGTAAGTGAACAGCATTGTGATGGAAAGAACTGGTCAATGGAGTGCTCATTAATGAGCTCGATAGTAGGATGTGAGTAGGAATGTGCATCATGGATTCGCCATTTGGTAATTCAATAAAGAGAGAGAGAGAGAGAGAGAGAGAGAGAGAGAGAGAGAGAGAGGTCTTTTGAGATTTTTATTTCTGGTCATCATCTCTCGTACTTAAACCTTAGGCTTAGACGTTCTATTTTTTAAAGCCGAATCTCGTCATCTCATGGCCTGTTTCCTACATCAGTGACGGGTGAACCAGTGGATACGAACCGAGAATTTATAGAACCAGGGTAGGACGTTTAACCACCCACACTGAGGGCCGATTCTTGAACTTCATATCTATGGTCTGTTGCTACGCTGCTTTAGAAACAAACCTGACGAGTAAACACCCTGATATTGGAGTAAACAGGAAATTACGACTTAAGAACCATTGGTTTGAAAACCCTGCTGAAGTTCAGAAATTGGCCCTAAAAGGTCAAAAGGCTAAAGCCGAATTTAACGTCGGTTGTACTTTATTTATCATGATTCATTTTTTTTTGCATCACCTAGCACGAAAAAGTAAGGTCACCATAAGATTTCCTAATTATATCCTGGAATGTGTTCTGAGTGGAAGTCTAAGTGGATTTATAATGGATGCAGAAAACTGGATTACATTTCACGTCTAACAAGCTTTGCAATCCATTAGTGGAGCAAGATCAAAGCGTCCGGGCTTACCACAACTCAAATAAAGTAGAATTGTTATTACTTATCAAAGGAATCCCTGAGCCACTGTAACATTGCTATTATTAGATATTGATAGAAGATAAGATAGATAAAAGAAGCAGTTGAACTAAATTGATGCATACAATGAAAATGATTAAATAACAAGATATAAGAAAAGAAACACCTCCTACACTTTTCAATATTATAGTGCATCAATGTTCTTCATTAATTTGCGTTTAATTATGTAAAACAAAGAAATATTTACAAAATTACAATTAGCAAAATTTGATAATGGTTTTAGATAGAAATCTCTCAATATACGGGACCGATACATTAGGTAACTTACACACTGGACTTAAGAGAAACATGCAATTGTCGGTGGGTCTATTCTCAAGTTTCCCGGACCCGACACGGAAAGACATTAGATAGTACACTGAGAGAGAGAGAGATACAGAGAGGGGGAGAGCGAGAGAGACAGAGAGAGAGAGAGACAGAGACAGAGAGAGAGACGACAATTACGACTTGAATGTGCGTTTAATGATTAACGCATGTACTACAGTGTATGTCCGCTCATGTGTACACATAATTATACAATTTCATGTAGGGCTAATGTCTGAATTAATTAAATAAAATGAATCTCCATTAAAAAACCGATGCCGTGCTACACCAAATCAGGAACACAAATTGTCATAATCCATAGTTAATGGAGAAGAAATTATTACTTTCCGTTTATAGACCCATACAGCCGTATTGAATTCCAACGCATTTCAAGGTATTCAAGCGGAATCATTTAATCCGTGATTAAAGGAAGTGAAACGTGAAAGAAAGGATTAAACTGCGGTGAAATTAGAAACCTCGGAACATAAAAGTGCGGATAAAAAATGGCTAAAAGTTCCTTATTGGAATTGTGAAATATGAGAACTCCGGAAAAAGATGTGAATTTAGAAAAAAAAGAAGGATGAAAATGAGTGGATGATTAGGTAGACTTATAGAGTGACTAAAACAGAGAAAGAAAGCCAGAAGAGCAGGCAGACGAACAAAGAGACAAATGGATGGACAACAAAGACATGGACAGATATGCAGACTGACCCAGAGCTTTACTGTCAGAGAAGTCCAATCAAAATCAAATAACGGGTTAACGTCCGGTTCATCATCTGACGACGATATCAGGGACATCTCAGACAGCATAAGTCACACCAGCTGGTCCACCCAAACGCAGCCGAAAAGCATTTATGCTGAAAGAGAAAAGGGTCCAACACGGTGCATGTCCATTTATCCATAAAACAACGATTACACTAATAAAATAATCAAAGGAGGAAAGTAATGAGTCTTGAGCTTATAACAGTAAGTAGATATGGTGGTGCAGGACCAAATGTGAAGAGGTATCGCATTCCATGTTATTGGAGCTGCGACAGGAGAATGACCCGGTCCGTCTCTGACAGTGTCCTTCAATACGGAAACAGACGTCAAACTTAGCTTTGCAGCTTTTATCAATGCACACAAGCACGGTACTTTCATAACGATATTAAACATGTACAAAATTTACCAAAAAGCAAACCAGATTATTGGCCTATATATGAGAAAAACACGCACTATTTCCATTAAAGAATTATAATGAGCCAAACTTTGTAGAATAATTAGCTAAATTTGCGCTAATGGATAGAATGAAGAGAAAATACGAGAGAATCCGTTTGAATAAATATTGTGCAGAAATTTGCATTAAAATTTTATGCGTACCCGGTATTAAATTTCCTCCGTTAGCTTTAAATGATTTCATTTATTCATCGGCTGTTAAACGCCGGCTAATTAGCAAATAAATACAGGGTGGCGCAAGAAAAAACACCTCCTAGCGAAATCTCAATAACTTCGACAAAACTCAAGATCTATTAAAAATATTCTAAGATTTTCTAGAGGAGAAATTTTGACATCTACTCTTCAAATTTGGTCGAACAATATTAATAAATAAAAAAGTAGCCGAGATTCTACGAAAAATCGAAAGAAACAAATTAACAAAGCATATTCAAATAGAAGTAGCACAAGAATGAATTTAGTAGCATAGTCCGGAGTTCGTTAAGAAGGACGAGTGACCACCAAACTCACTTGATCGCAATCCTCTGACTACCACGTCTTGGGCGCTATACGTGAGCGGTACAAAGTGTTTACTCCAAAACCAACCAACAAGGCTGAACTTAAGACTGTGCTGGAGACAACCTGGGAAGACTTACCACAACAGACTATCGATCTGTCTGTACTAGCATTCCGGAAGAGGTTACAAACGTGCATTTGAACAGATGATGGTCACTTTAAACACCTACACTAATAGAATCGGCAGCATCAACCAACGGCCCTCTTCTGAGCCACAATTCAATAAAAATGAATGCCTGTTTAATAAGCTTTGTTAATTTAATGTTTTCGATTTTTTCGTAGAAAAGCTATAACTTTTTATTTATAGATATTTTTCGATCAAATTTGGAGGTTAGATGTCAACATTCCCCCTCTAGAAAATCTTAAAATATTTGTTATATATCTTGAGTTTTGACGAAGTTATTGAGATTTCGCTAGGGGGGTGTTTTTTTGCCCCACCCTGCATGGTACTAATAATATATAATTACAAGGGCATTCCAGTTGAAAGAGGTATAGAATACATTATTTTAAACCTTCTTATATTATTATATAAATATATATATTATTATATATAAATATATATATTATTATATATAAATATGCCTTATTTCATCTATAATGTCCATGTAAAGAAGTATATACGATGTAATGGACATTTTATATAAAATACAGGATAGAATACATGCATTGTTCTATGCCTTATTTCATCTAAAATGTTTAGAACTTGTGATATGAAATGAAACTCATGTTTTTGTAACACTCACCCAAATGATATCTTTTTGGACATTACATTAGAGCCAATGGATTAGAGAAATCTATTATGTTTGGGATGGGAGAAGGTCAAAGAAGAAGAGGTCGACTTAGACTAAGATGGTTGGATGTGATTGTGACATAATAGAGAAGAAGTTAGAAGATTTGTTGATTCTGACACAAGAAAGACCCGAGTGGAGAACATTCGAATACAGCCAGCAGAAGTCGTCCTACGACCTGACTGTCCCATGTAACCAGGCAAATAACAGTGTGGGACCGAATCTGTAAAAAGGCAGTGAATGCCAGTGATAAAATGAAAATAGAAGAAAATAATGAATTAATAATTATAACAACACAGTAATAATATAATTACCACCCCCCACCTGACATGGCGCATCTGGCATCACCACTACGCGAGGAAACGTACGCAAAACCTTTATAACTATTATTATTATTATTATCGTTACCTGTAGTTGTAGCTGGTGATGTAACTGTTGCTGGTGATGATTATTTTGATGACGATGATGATGCGGCGATGACGACATCACTCGGTGCTCAAGGCCATGTGGGGGTAACTCCTCCCCCTGACTAATTGGCGAGGAATCTGTGGACCCCGCCCCCGGGGACTTAACAATCTGACCTGCCATCCAGCCCCCCTCCCTCCCAATCTGATGCCCGCCCCCTCTACCGTACAACCCTCCTCCATATTCCATCCCCCCTCGACCATATTCACCACCAAATCCATTTATCAGACTCAAGCCCATATCAGAGGGGGCTAAACCTTCATACGCCTCCCCATACACGCTGTTGGAATCGTGAATATCTGGAATTTCAAAAGTTTGAGGAGGAAATTTTGGCAGGTAAGTTTCAGGGGCGGTGGACCGGTATTCCTGGATTGGTTCAGACTGGAAGGAGGGGCCGAAAAAGGACCCGTTGACGGGGTACTGGGCCCCCGGGTAAAATGAGGGGCTGTAGTAGGACATGGAACCCCCTCGGGAGGTCTGGTACATTTCGGGGTAGCTGGCTGGGGTAGGGGTGACGGAATTAGGGTCGGGACCGTCGCCAATGAAACGAGCTGTGTAGGGATTGACGGCAGTGGGAAAATCTCCGTAACCAACCGCTCTCCTCTTCTGTTATCAAAACAATCAGTAAACCAATCAATCGATCAATGAATAATGAATCATAAATAATGAATCAATAATAATGAAGGTTTAACGTCAGTTTCTTCATCTATGGATGATGTCAAGGACATGAAATAATAAAGTAGATAAACTACTACCTATCGTCAACAAAACTGCACGACTAAGCCACACAATAAGACCCATATAAACATTCCCGGCTCGTCCAGCAGGTTCTACAGGACTCATCCAATTACCACGTGACCATCTGTACCGGCCACAGATGTCATATTACACAATAACAATACAGTTTATAGCGCTTTGATATTCCAGGTATCTTAGAGGCGCTTTTTGAAACAGCGAAGGGTAAAGTAGTCTAGCCTGCCATAGGCCACACATGATGAAGCAAGGCTAGTCTACTTTACCTTTAAGTCTGGAAGTTGAGCGACTTACTGGTCTGATGCACAGAAACCACGGCTCACACCACTCTGTACTTCACTGCAGTATATCGTTAGTCGGCTATTACGAAATACATGAAGTTGTCTGTTGGTCTATTCTTAAGTTTCCCGTACCCAACACGGGTAATACCAGAAGAAGCATTTCCCTTATATTGCTATAGACATAATATCCTCAAATTCAACAAATGCCAAACGCACGTATTTACAGAGATATTTCATCTCTCCTTAAGAAATCGTACTTTGGCAGCTAATTTGTTAAAGATGGTCGACTGTCTCTTCCACCCTATTATTACAGTAACTCCAAGACCTCAACTAGAGCTGCCTCTAATAACACAATCTGTTATGAATAGAGAGATCTCAGCATCTCAATACAAGTTATTATAGGGACCATCACAAGGGTAGCATTAAATCAAAAACACGCAATTGTCTGAACTGATTGAGTCTGGTTGAATAAGCCAGGTTTCAAATTGCCACTGAACATTTACATGTGTTTGGAAAATCTGTAATTTGTCAGACTGCAAATAGTATTTCCAATTATTTATATAGAAAGTTCTAGGCTCAAATTCCTGCCATAGAACTAGTCAGATGTTAAAACAAGGTTCTAATTATGATTGACTTTGTTGAACAAAGTCAATAGTATGATCAATAGCATGGTCATGGCCAGAAAGATGGCTCAATGAAGAAATTCTTGCACAGTTGAACACAAACTTTAAGAAGCTGTCTTCTCTCTCTCCCTCCCTCCCTCTTTCTCTCTCTCTCTCTCCTCTCTCTCTCTCTCTCTCTTTCTCTCTCTCTCAGTGCGCTGCCAAACGATAGGTAAGCTGCATAAAACTCTGTATATAGATAGTATGTCATACTTTCGTGGTGGTAATTTTGTTTTCTGAGGTGCGCCCGTGATCCATCTTCAGTGACTGCGTTAATCGGCTTTTAAGAAACACATGCAGCTCTTTGCAGGTTTATTCTCAACTTTTCCGGAGCCTACACGGCAGTGTTTACCTATGGTTAAATCAGACGTTACAAGACGTAAGCACATGGCAATACACATTGGCTTTAGTCGCGGCAATGTATGTAATTCCCAGAGGATTACGTATAGAAAAGTGACGGGAAATATTTCAAAGCTCGCTACAAATCTAATAGACTGCTTCTATACAATTCAACCATCAGTTATGATTGATGTTTTTGTAGAGATGGAATAGCAAAATATTCCACCCCGTCGACCCATATATCCTTATCTACAAATATAGTACTCGGAGCATCTCACTTATATAAATTCTACCCATGTAAAAGATGTAAAATCAAATTTAACGTCTGTTCCCGTTTCCGAAGGATACTGTCAGAGACGCACCCAGATTATATGGTATAATATACCGTAATGCAGATTACTGCAATTATATTCATTACACATTTTAAAAAGTTGAAATTGAAGGATAAAGATAATGGTTGTGTGCCATATTCATTACCGAATGTAGGCGCGGAGCTGATCCCGATTCTGAGCGATTTCAACACACAGGTGACATAGTCATTAATCCGGCGGTGAGGTCGCCAGCCCCACTCAATACAATCCAATTGGTAATTAGATCATATACGCTAAACCTATGTTAACCTTCGCAATCTGCGAAGTAGTCACCTACTACATACTAACTGCTTCCAATTATCCGACCCACGAAGGGATGGTGGCCATGTAAGAGATGTAAAATGAAATTTAACCTCTGATTCCGTTTCCGAAGGATACTGTCAGAGACGCGCCCAGATTATATGGTATAATATATCGTAATGTCAATTACTGTATTTATACTCATGACACATTTTAAAAAAGTTTAAATTGGAGGATAACTTCTAAAAATGTGAGATTTGCAGAAGACCAGGGTCTGATTGCAGGAAGTGAGACAGGCTTGCAAAGATTGTGAATGCACTAAATTCTAGATAGAGCTGGAGTACAAAGACAACTGATGAATATGTTAAGAAACAGAAAGAAGAGTTGGATAGGGCACGTTTGAAAGGGGTAGTGTTTGTTGAAGGAAGTGAAATAGAGTCAGAGGGGAAGCAGGGATAGGATGGAGCGATAACGGGATTATATGTGGACATGATTCCCGTGTTGGGTCCGGGATATTTGAGAATAGTCCAACCGACAACTGCACGTGTTTCGTAAGAGCCGACTAACGCAGATACTGAGGACGGCAATTGAAGAGCACCTCAGAAACCTATATTTTCCTTGAACAAAGGCATAATTTTAGGTGTGGAAAGGCAAAGCCTTTGATGAGAAATAATAATTGAGTTGGTCGATGGTGTGTTCATTAAAGAGCGAGATAGTTGATTTTGTGTATGAATTTTTGCTTGGACCTGCCATGTGGCAAAGAACTAGATAGATAGATGTCGAATGAAGAAAAAAACTGAGAATGGCGAAGTATGGAAACGTTGTATGCCATGGACCTGCCATTAGGCAATACACTGAGGAGAGAGATATAGTAGTATATCATTACAAAATTGCTGTATTTATACGTGTATAAACCATAAACGCATCACATTTATTTAAACCATCTCTGATAGGCCAAGGATTTATTGGCAATGAAATGCAAGCCGTATAATTAAGCATACAGCCTGGGACAGTAAGCTAACATATATCTCCACCTATCTGCCTCGTTTATCTATTGCACGAGGATCTACAACTCTGTTATATCATCAACCATTCATCTCCAGGACTCTACATATCTCCGCATCAATCCCAAACCATAACTCTATTCCGCTCCACAGCAGTTAATATGTCCACTCCTCTGGCAATAGAGTCGCAGAGAAAACTAGGGTTAAAGCAGCTACCGGATAATCGTATCTATATAGCTTTCGAGTGGCGAGAAGACTGTAACAAAAATTACAGTTTTACCGCACCTAAAAATGATGCTTTTGAGTTTTGGAGCAGTGTAGGGAAAAGTAATCTAGCTTACTAGATCACATCGCTGAAAGACCTCAGCGAGCCTGGAATTTGAGAGACAATTATTTTATTGGTCTAGTACACCGAAGACATGGCCAAGACCACTCCACCCTTCACTGCAGCATCTGCATTAATCGCCTCTTACGAAACAAAACCAGTTGTCAATTGATTTATTCTCGAGTAAGTGTTATCGTTTTGTTCAAAATGCAAGCTCTAATGAATAAGTTAATAAGACTTTTGCATTTCGAAAATTGTTCCACTAAAAACTTTCCAGATCCGACGTTGCTAACCGTTCAAGGGAATTTACTATTTCCGATGTGGCTTTCGGTTGCCTTCCCCAGTGACTATGTGAATCGGCTTAACAAAACATGTGAAACTTTCGGTTGGTCTAATCTCAAATCTTCCGACTTGAACACGAGAAATATCAGTAATCAATCAATAAATCAATCAGAAGCTTTTATATAGCGCACTCTATACTGAAGTCTCAGAAGCGCTTTTGAACAATGAGAGGTAGAGTACTCTAGCTTGCCATAAGCCTCAACCGATGTGGCAGGACCTCTGCTAATCTGGAAATTGAGAGACCAAAGGGATAAGCACACAGAAGTCCTGGCACAGACCACTCTGCCCTTCACTACGACATCTGCGTTAGTCGCCCCTTACGACACGTGCATTTTTCGTTTGGTTTAAATTCTCAGGTTTCCAGCCTTGAACACGAGAAATATAGGTATTAATTTGTAATAACAGACGACATATTTACGATGAAATATGCATTAAATGTGGTTAGAGAAGGAATTAGTATCATTAGGCGAGAGATATGATTATATCGAAGTTGATTTATTGTAGCGCTTAATGAAGCGTTCCACCGATACACAATAATAAAGTCGACGATATTTATAATACAATAAGAAGGCATTCATTCAGATAGAAGCTATAAATCTGATTGGCCCAATCAGTATCAAACAGCAATAATGTGACATTACGGCATAATGAATGTTACAGTATTATGATAAATATATTTCAAGAGTGTTTTTATAGACTGAATAGAAACCAGAATACAATATAGTTCTAAGGCCATTTTATAGCGCCTCTATACTACGCATCTCAGAGGAGCTATTGGAATAGTGAAGTGAAAAGCAGTAAAGCCTGCCAAAGGCCACACATGGTATCGCAAGGCTTCCGCAATACTGGAAGTCACCAATTGGTCATAGTTGACTCTAGTACACAGAAGATATGGCCATTCAGTCATTCAGTCATAATACCATTCAGTCCTTCACTAAATTATATGCATTAGTCGGCCCTTATGAAACAGATGCAGTTGTCGATTGGTCAATTTTCAACTCATTGTTATGTTAATGTTTAGAATACAAGACCTAATAAATAAAAGAAAAACATTGACATTTTGAAGGTTGATCCACACTTTCAATACAATACAATGAGGATTTAACGTCCGGTTCCTCACCCGAAGGCGATGTCAGAGACACATTTGCAAAACATTTTCCAAATACAAAACAGAGACTTGTAAAAAGCCAGTAAGTATAATAATTTCCATTAAACTGGCAAACAATATATTTAATGCGAACAAGCATCAGTGAATTTTAATCGAATCTCAATTAGCTTCGCCGACTAAAAAGACCCAGTGATGACAATATAAACTAACACCTATTTTAAACTGCAGCATTATAAATAGGAATCAGATTTTTTCTTTAGGGAAACTCACAAAAATTATGTATGAATTAATCAATTATTCTGTATCATGCACATATGACTTAAAATGTGTACACATCATCATATTATACGTGGGAGATCAGTGGGGTACATCCATAGAAATACTAATATATACACATATATATTAGTATATATATTAGTATTTCTATGGGTACATCCCCAGTTTATACGCAATTAATTGTCTCAATGTTAACTACAAAGAAAGTCCTTCCGCCAAAATATTGTCTACCCCTCCCTACCTCAAATATTCTGGAAATTCGGCATCAAAACTCTCCCCCCTTCCCCTAATTTCTAGGTGCCTATCCCAATTTTCGCCAGCTGTTATCCAGGGTGGAGTTCAAAGGCACTCTTGACAATTGTAAAGTGAATTAATCAGTAGGACCTTTACATCATGATTCTATTTAAGAAAACAGGTTGTCAATCATTGCCAGGATGTCAGTTGCATGAAAGTAAGTGAAATTAATTGGTTATAAGCTTTATTGTCTACTAGAGAAAGATATAGAGGGACAACCAGGCCCTTCGTGGGTCGGTTGACCTTGAAAGCAATTCATACGTAATCTTCTGAAGTAGGCGACTACTTCAGAAGATTACGAAGGCTGAACATTGATCTGGCGCATGATCGTAATGTAGGGCCTAAAATAAGGTGCAGTACTGCACTAAGTGTGCAGTGAGAATTTGAAATTTCGCAGTGAAGAAATAGATTGTACAGTAAAAAAGTTATTGCACTCACAGTGTCTGATTGTCAGTGACTGTAGATTGTGCAGTAAAAAATTACTGTTTACTGCACAGTGTTCAATTCTGTTGGGTCCATTAGATCGTTTCGTAGTAACGTAGTCGAAGTTACTAACCTACTAGTTACCAATAAAAAATTAAGGACTCTCAAGGATAAAATTAAGGATTTTAGGCCCTGTAACAATATTACTACGTTTTCCAATATCTACATTTTCTACATTTTTCTACATTTCTACGTTCAATACCTTGAGCCGCAGGAGCCGAAGTGGCACAATTACATGATAACAATATAAAGTTCTACTTTTCCAATTTCTACGTTCTCTTCGTTTTCTACATTTCTACGTTCAATACCTTGAGCCGTAGGAGCCGCAGTGGCACAATTACATGATAACCACGACGTAATGGATCAAAAGTGAGGCTGGAGACTTTGCCACTAGATTAATGGCAACTGTCACCTGTGAGATGAAGGCGTTCAGCTTCGCACGGAATCAGCTCCGTACTAGGAGTCAATATCGACTTGGTGGTACACGACCTTGAATAAAGAAAGATGTCAGACCTTTCAACTACAACTCCATTGCAATTGAATCGTTTCATATTTTATTATGTCCACTTTATATCTCCCACCTCCCTCACTTTCTACTGACCAATTTTATTTAACAGCACTATGTTGCATTGCATTCGGAATTGCATCATTTAATTATGTCGGTTGCATTTATCTTAGGAATTTATGAGTGCTTTGTTTTCTATGAAAACATTCGTATATCTACGGCCTGTGTGCCATACTGGGGCTTCTTTTCACAATAAATCTATGTAACAAGAGTAATCATATGAAATAGTGTTTGATGTTGATTAGACCTATTAATATATATTAATATATATTTATTGGTTAATTTATGATGATTATAATTATACTATTCTTATTCTTATTAGGTACGAACATTTATATAGCCTTGTCATTCGAAACCTGCCTTACGTGAGTATAAAAATAAACATACAAATTACGCTTAAGTTCAGACAAATAAGAATTGAATTAACTTCTACATCCTCTTAATGTGACAATATTTATTTCGAGGGCCATATTTCCCCCCACCCCTAGTAATTTGAGCTTTGTCATAGTATCATACGAGATCTGAACTTTAAAGGTCGAGCTCAACATGGGTATCGCATCCCAAAGGAGCATTAGCGACCGGCGAAATAGTAACGCTGTGACAATAACTTTTTCAATAACTTTTTGTTTAGCATAAGTAGGTCTATAATTTTTTATAAATACCAGCTGTCTACAATAGTTGTAGTGAATTGTTTGTATTGTTTGTTGTTATTAGGCCTACTGCACTCTAGTTATTGTAACATGTTACGTTTGTTAGTATGAGAAACGAAGCACAAATTGAAAGATCGATCTGAGTCCAAAGTACTCATTTTTGGGAAAACGTCATTGAAAGTTTGAAACGTTATATATATCTTTTATTTGAAGATAGATTTTTATCTAACTCTGTATCAGGACTGTGATCTCAATTTCCACACTGCTCTCCAGTTTTATGTTCTTTAAGGAATTAGAGATACAGTGCTACCATTATGTCATTCCACCAAAAATGTACCCTGACCTTTCTTTTTTACTGATCATGTGCTATCAGACGATATTTGCTGGCTGAATTATAAAATGATCTCCACTTGGATCTCTCTTGGGTGAGAGTCATCAATTCTTCTAACTTCTTCCCTGCCAACGTCACAATCTCATCCAACCATCTTAGCTTAGGTGGACCTCTTCTTCTTTGACCTTCTCCTATCTCAAACATAATTGATTTCTCTACCATTGGCTCTAACTACATGTCCAAAGTATCTCAGCTTTAACTCAGACATTTTGTTTACCATATGTTCATTTATACCAAGTTTGTACATATATCAATCATCAATCAGTCAATGAGGATTTATCGTCCAGTTCCTCACCCTAATGCGATGTCAGGGACGTTCCAAGCGGGATGTGCAGCTACAGACAGCATCCAACCACCAGAACACTCATACAAATGCACAAGTCGAAAGAGAAAGCGAGATCCATAACAGTGCAAGTCCGTTCACTTCA
>JAQFZF010001229.1:0-14568 GCA_034695365.1 Enchytraeus norvegicus | reverse complement strand
GTGCCACAACCAATGTGGCAGCCTAGACCTCTGCCAGACTGGAATTTGAATGACCAATTGGTCCATTATACAGAAATCATAACCACAAGCCACCAACTCTCCACTGCCGTATCCGCTTCAGTCGCCTCTTACGAGCACGCGCAGTTTTCGGTGGGATCAATTCTCAATTTTCCCGAACCCACTCGGGGAATAGTGAGATTTCCTTGAGATTTTCGAATTCTTTTATGTTCCCCGTCACAGAAAAGGTTGAGAACCAGTACTGCCATAAGATATCACTTTTGAGAAAATTTATTTCCTAAGTTATGATGTCGCTCAGATGTCGCTATGAATTTTTGTTGGGCTTGGTAACACTGCGTTGCTTGGACAGAATGTAAACAAAGTTGTTTATGTTTTTGGTAATAGTTTTGAATGATTTTTTTACAGAAGAAATCTTTTCGCCTAATCTCATCAGAAATACGGCATGCCGAATAGATTTCAGGTAATTATTCTACATGCTAGTTGTTAATTGTCGTTGATTGTTGATTGATTGCGTCAATTTTATGCATAGATGAAGTTTTGTTTGGAACATGTTGGAACAGAGATCGTGATGAAACCTGTTGAAGTTTGAATTAGGTTTGAGGACATGCAGTAACTTCATGCTTAATATCCACAATAAATAATAAAGTTGGTGCTCTCATCATCCATGGTGAAATCAAGTACTTGGAATTTCGAAACTAATTGTATACCGGTACGGTAAGTATAAAAAGTGTAAGGTAGCAAGCTTTCAGCTCACACTCATGAGCTAGCTTAAAAATGAAATTTTAGATATCATCATGGATGATAATTTTACTTTTAAAATATTTAATGTCATAAGTATACTGTGTCATGCATAAATGCGATAAATCAGTAGATGAACGTCATGATAGATTTTTGCAAAAGTTCTATGAACTTGTAACTGCTAACATTATATATTAATATGAATTAACTTTCTCTAGTTCATGTGTTGATCTTATACTTACAAAGTTATGAGAACATCGACAACTTTATACATGCAATCTAGTAACTAAATGAAAAATCAAACTCAACTTACTGATTTCTTTATGTATTAGCATAAATATTGTGCTGCGTGGAATGCATAAAATATTAATATTAATTATATACTACCGATGATATATTTTAATAATTTGTATGTACTTAGTACTCATTCTTTTGAAGGATCATTATAATAGATAGATGTCATGTTCCATTTCAGGACATTAGTGAATACCGAGCTGAATATACTTCGCCCTCTATTAGGTTCCATAAAAGTCCCACAAACGGACCATTTGCTGGTGTCTTCCCGCCAGACGGTGGTATATATATAAATCAGCACTTGATATTTTCATGCCACGTGTAGTTAGAGCATGCACTACTAATAGCTTTGCATGTTGCTTAAAATTGTAAACTTGTATATTAAAATTCCTTAAAGCACTGAATTCTTAAAACTATGTTTTTAAATGCTTTGTGCAATAACTTTTAAGCTATCCACTGCACTTGTGCTGCTAAATTTCTAAGATTAGTATAAATTTGTAATTATTTACAGCTTTGAAGAAAAGTTGATTATAAATATTTTGAAGGCACTTTAAATATTAAAGCAGAAAGTGCTTAGATTGTAAAATATTTCATAGAGTTGATTTAATATTAAATTGGTTTCAATTATCGAATATTAATGTAGCTGTATAAATTTGGCAACATTCATCAAATTACTTATAGTTATCTGTTGAATGAGTGCTTATATAGGGGTGCTATAAAATATCCTTAAATTATATTGTATTGTATTGTAATTGCAAGTATCTTATCTTGTTTTTTTGTCTGATTTACATTAAATATACATGTACAATTGAACATCTTAGATGTATTTTGATAACATCGGCAGCTAACTGCAGTGGGTTTATATGCAAGTGATGCCAAGCGTACTGGTGCTATTTAGTACTTATATATTAATAAATGTTCTAAACAAAATACATTGTGTCCAATCTTCTTCTTGAATTAATCTTTATCTGATTTATATTATTCATCTTAAGTAGATGCATTTTTATAGCAGCAGTAGCTAAATAGTAGTGGGTAGTGGGTACTTAAATAGTCCGCTAGCATATAGTCATTATATAGTGTTATTTAGTATGCAATATTAATTATTGTTAAATTTCTTTTTC
The DNA here is from genome assembly GCA_034695365.1 of Enchytraeus norvegicus. Lineage (NCBI taxonomy): Eukaryota > Metazoa > Annelida > Clitellata > Enchytraeida > Enchytraeidae > Enchytraeus > Enchytraeus norvegicus. The sequence continues at coordinate 12,397 of JAQFZF010001229.1, read as the reverse complement.
TTTGATCGTCATGTTCTTGCATCACTGTTTTATGATTTTTAGTATCACTTTTCTTTAAATGTAGATGATATTTGATTGAATAAAGTCTAAATAAAATGATAATGTCGTATTAATATTGTTTGAAAGCTGTTGTAGTTTCAATATTATTGCATTGATTTTTAATTTCTGGTAAAATTCCTGTACTATGCATAGTTGTGAATATTATTTAACAATTAATTTATTTTAGATTCCTAGTGATTATGAAAGAAATCTGAGAAAATATTCAGATAGCAAGTATTCAAATGCAGCAATGTTAAAGGGTAATCTATTTATAAGAAAATTAAGATGTAAACTTAATTTGTTTAGATGTTTGTTAAGTTCTCAAATTTTCTAAACTGAACTTGTTAAGTATTTACACTTTGTTCCATAACTATGGTACTGAGAACACTATGTATGGTATATATATATAATTATATATATATATATGTTTTTGATTTCTTACCTTGGAAGTAATAGCGTGATTCCTTTGATATTTTGCATGCCTCACAGGGACCAATTTATAATTCAGATTGAAAATTATCAAGAGAATTGGACATATAGGCTCTAATCACTGAGATCTATATAACATTTTGTGTGTGGCACAATGGCACCTAGTAAGGTCTTGATTCCCAATATGGACAGAACAGCATTATATGGGGAATCAAGACTTTACTAGGTGCCACTCACAAAATGTAATATCTCAGTGATTATACACCCAATGCTCTTGAAATTTTCAATCTAAATGACAAATAGGACCCTGTTGAGGCATGCCAAATATAAAATGAATCACACTATTACTTGGATAGAAAATAAAAAAACGTATTGTGTTCTCAGTAGTTATGGAACACGTTGTAGTTTGTATTCAATATTCATGTTAAAGATAATATCAAATTCAGTTTTTTTCGCTATCACAAAATTATGTGCTTACAAGCATAAATATTGTCGAAAAAGCACATGCAAATAACAGTAATTTAGGGAGAGAAAATTATTCAGAACATCGTTTGTCTTGTTCTCTGTCTTGACTATGTCACTTGTTATTTATCTTGTTCTTTGTCTTGATTTCAATTCTCCAAAAGCTTGTGCTTATAATAAAATTATTAATTATATACAATGATCAATGTAAATTAGCCTATATAGGCTATTAATCATACAATCATACAATGTAGCCTACCTAGAGACTAATATAATATAGTGGTAACAGTCTTTGATGTAAAGTTATGTCTGATTGTAAGTTGAACATAACCATAATAACTATGCCTTCTACTTCATGCAAAACCTACTGCACTAGAGATGGTCAACTAAATTATTAATTAAGTTAGTTAAGTATCTAATAATATCTAATGAGATTTCTGTAACTGCTCTGATACTAATTAATTTGTTAATATTTAATTGCAGTATTATTTTATTAATAGTATTTTTTATATTGTTATTGATTGATATTGAGTACTAATGAAAGTTTTGTGAACTTGTACTAATTATGTAAGTTGTATTCTTGTTATCAATTATGAACATTGGGACGCATTCTTTCAATGCAAACAACTTTAGCACCTACAGGTTGGAAAATCCCTGCGAGGCGGCGGAGCTGCTAGAGACCTGGCGGCAGGCCCTGGATGACCCCTTCCTACCTCAAAAACGAGGATGGAGTGTGACAGTAACACAGCTGACAACATGGGCAAGCAACGACAACACACTCTGTTCTATATGTAATAGTGCATCTACTCCAAACAAATGTAACGCCAACACTAATGTACCCATGACACCCATGCCATTAGAATATCTGAATTTCAATAAAAGTGAACACTTCTTACACTTTTTGTGTGTATGCACTGCACTTGCTTGATTGATTTAATTATTGTTTGATTGATTGGTGGTGGTGTGTGCTCCATGTGTTGAATTATCTTCTAGCGAATGAGGATCAATTGATATATTAAGAGTTTTCTTGGTTATTTTGCCAATTATATATAAATATGACTACAGTACCAGTATTTAATCCTTCTATTATCTTAAGTATTTCCTTTACGCTTTCTGGGGTAATTTAAAGAGCTTTGTAACGTCAGTCTAAGGCTTTGATTCTCAACTTCTCATTTATCAATTTCTTGGCTATTCAATCAAATCAATCAATCAACCAATCTACAACTTTCCATTTTCAATGTTCAAAGAGCACACTCCCAAATGCTTTTTGAACATTCCCAGATTTCATCCCAGTGTACATGGTTTTACTCAGTATGGGGTCTAATATATATGTTAAAATTGTAATATTATATTATTTATGGTATAATAATAATTAGTATAACCATAATAATTATTGTACTTTTTATTTGAGCGCTCTTTATGTAACATTTAAATTGGAGATTAGGTTAATACAATTTTATTTTATCTGTTTAATTTGCTGGAATTATTTTCAACATTAAGTGTGTAAAATATAAAAGTAGAAAGAATATTGTCTGGTTTGATAATAAAACTTAGTAGATTTTGAATTACTACATAACATGAAGATAATTTGCTTTACAAACAGAAATGTAATACAGTAAATGTCCCTGCATATATAAAATATAAAATAACGGTTTAGCTTCCGGTTCAGCATCTGACGACGATATCAGGGACGTCTCAGACATGATAAAATTGCCTATTACAGGTATTATAATATTTATTAGTTTCTATGATTCGTAATCAGATCTAAAACGATTTGCTTTCAGTTTATTTGAGAGAGCCAGAATTTACCAAGAGGAGGAAATCTGGTGTAAACGAGAGGCCGAGACGAGGTAATAAGCGTGCAAAATGTTTGTCAATGATTTCTTGTCATTCACTTATGTTTAATAAAATTTGTGAGCTGGATATGATTTGGATGATGCATCAAGGGCAAGACATTTTACAGATTTAATGTCCGTTTCATCATTTCGACATGCTGAGCCTTTATGACAAACTTGAGGTTTAAATTAAGCTTCTTTCTTTCAATATACCATCAGCTAATGTTGACTGCCCGAAATCAAGCACAGATTCCTGAAACAGTATTCTAATCTCTTACAAAGTAGCTCAGTCGTTATATAAAGGTTTACAACATATCAAGAGCTGAATTTATTGTCAGTTTTACAGACGGAGGCACCATCAGCAATGTTCCAAGCAAGATACACAAATAAAATTGCATAAATTTATGGAATAATCTCATACCACCTGATAGCTTTGATCTAGAAACTCCTCAGTCATTATCTGCATTCATATTCTAAAATCTAAAATGTCTAAATTAATGTCTAAAATCAATATATATGAATAATATTTGGGTAGGTTATTGCATGCATTTTAAAAATAATTGATACATTACATATATGTGTTAGCTGGCTATGACTCGTATTATATGCCACCGGTTAGATCGGTTATGTGTCGATTAGGGTTCCATAGGTTCACGATTCAATTCTCAGGGCTCACTCGTCACTGATGTAGCCGTTAAGCCGCGAAATAGATGTTAAATTCAGCTTTAGCCTTTTTCTTTCTTGTACTTAGGTCATCGTGAACCAATATTACAGAATAAACAGAGGGTTCCAAGGATGATAGCTGGAGGTAGGCCTATTGCAGCATATCTATTAATTTGATATAGTTTATTATACAATGTGGGTTCAACGTCCGTTTCATCAGACGACGATATCAGGGACGTCTCAAGCAGCACAAATGGCAGAACATTTGCTTATTGGTCCACTCGGATGCAAGTCACAAGTGCTGAAAGAGAACAGCGGTCAACACTGGCATTCATTCACTAGTCAAAAATTTTTTTATTTAGTTGAAATATAAAAATTGTGATATTTATGTCCAATGAAGTAGTGAGGCATGAGTGTTCTATGACTATTGAGTTCTTTCTCTTTTATACTAGTATTGCCTCTGTGGTTTAGCGTATTTATTTCTATATAGGAATTTATGTTGGATCAGACTATTTAGTTTCAATGTACTAATTAGACATAATTATTAAGATGTTTATTCTGAATTATTGTTATGACACTGGCTGAGCCAGTGGCGCATTGGCATTGGCGTCTAACCCGAGTTCAATAGATGCTTGGTTCGAATATCCCGGACACCAACTTGTTCGGATTACTTATAATTATATACTTAATACTTACTATCGGATCTTTAAATTCTGTTGTAATGAAGAGCATTTTATTATTGTATCAAACAATCACAATCTTTTATGCACTCTTAACTATCAGTAACTCTTAATAAATATCCGAAGTATTTATAAGTAGTATAAAGTATATGTATAAATAGTATTCTCAAAGGACCCTTTGTATACAATATTAATTATTGTCAGCCCTGACATTAACTTTAGACAATGAGATTATATAGTAAATAGTAGTACAGATTACCATCTCCTCGACATACTGTGAATGTTCATAAATGATATCCAGGTGACGTTCGTGAACCTCAGATTCAGTACAAGAGGAAACCAGAATATATTCCGAACAGTAGACCAGGCAAGTCGCTTGATAGAAATTAAATTTTGTTACTTTATCTTATTAATCAAGAAACAAATATGTAAATTAGACTGCATTTGATAACGACATTCTTGGATTAATCCTACTCTACTATTACATATAATATATCATTATTATAATTTTAAATATACATTCTTATACATACTGTTGTTTGACTAATTTTTATTAGACCATGAATCATTTTTAGTCTGCATTCTATGCTTGTTATGAATAACAATATTCGCAAGATGATAGTATAGTTAATACAACGCCACGTGCAATATGCAGTTTACATCCTAGTAGAATATTTCTGAAATAAGTATCTATTGATTTTTGTTTTCTTGCAGATGATCACATTCAGAGACAGCCAGAGATTCAATATCGCAGGAAGCCAACATCAGTACCACAGAGTGGCATAGGTTTATTTTTTTATTTTTAATACTAACATAATTTCACACTTTAAATGACATTATATATCAATAGAACTGTCGTTCAAATATCAGATATGCCAGAAATGTAGCAGCCATCCAGTTTTAACCTCTGTTCTGCCTTAGGCCACTTTATTTTCTATTTAGTATTATTTAACTCTCTGGATTGGCTCTCATAATTACAATAACTGAAATTATGAACAATTATGAAAAAGCTATTTGTATTATGACCCAGCTGTAGTTGACGAGCCAGCTATACAAAAGAAGAAGCGTGTTGAGATTATGAGGACTTCTGATCCTTCTACCAATGGTAAATATTGTATATAACAATACAATGAGGATTTAATGTCAGGTTCCTCACCCGAAGGTGATGTCAGGATCGTTGCAAGCGGAATATGTAACTTTAAGAAGTTCTATACCACCTGAGCACACTTGACAATGCATCGATCGAAGAGATTACGATACAGTATAAGTTTAACGTTCGTATCATCATATGACCATTGCCCATGATATCAGGGACGTCAATTAGAGTACTGATCTGTTCGGAATATTTGCATTTATCATCATTATCAGTATTTATCTATTTATTTATTCATTTGTCACATCACACGAAATACAATATCAAAGTCTCTCACTGATATACAAATGTGTGTGTGAATACATTTGAATGTGTTCATTGTGTTTGTATTCATTTTGTTCATATTTTAATCAATTGTTAAAATTTTTTTATTTTTTATTTTGATTATTTCAACACAATTACAAGCAGTTAGTTCAATCATGGCACGTAAATGAATTTAAATGACTGATGACAGGATCTGACATCTCCTTACGGTGAGAAAATGGATATTAAATCCTAGCTGTATTATTATATCTGACTATCCGACGTATCCTTATTATTTATTTAATTGGCTGTGGCAGATCCAGGCAGGATGTTGGTGGAGCCGCCCATGCAGAGCAGGAGGAGACCAGGGATGGACCCCTACCTCACATCTGTTGGTGAGCTCCTGGCCTCTAGAGAAAACGTCGCCAGCTCATCTAAGGAGTACATGCTGCTGGGCAATAATTCTAAATTCAATAACAACGTCGTCTACAGATTACGTTCTAAATCTAATCCGGTATGTACTTGTGGATATTACAAGTCTGTTTAATTAAGCATGCGGAATGTGGATGTCTTGGTGCAGCACATTTTATATTTTCAATTTCTCAATTTCTCCGATAATATTAGATCACAGACTTTTCTTTGATATTCACTGTATTCTTGTTTGAAAGATCAATCATCATAAACAGATACTGATGTTATGTGCAAATTTAGGTCCTTTACCCATATTCATTATACATGTTTTTAATTCCTACTTGTTTTTCTCGCTTGTTGAATTTGGATAAATTGGCATTTGTTTACTTGATGCGACATTATGCACAATTATGTCACTTAAGCAATTATATAAGGTTGGATTTATATAAGAAATCTCAGATGGTACTGATTTTAGTTGTCACTCAATTTTACTTTAAAAACAAAACAGCTGTAAATACATTTCTATTAGTTTGCAGTTTTTCCTGTTAATTAAACAGCTTGTTTCAAGCATTATCCTTATAGATTTGCGCTTTACATACTGCTTATTTTACTTTATTACTTTGTGTTTTGAATTTGCTTGATATCTTTGTGTTTCTTTACCACAGGGTCGGGCGGTGGATAAAAGTTACGATGAAATATTTTCCGTTAATCAGTCAAACGCTGCTGATGGAATCCCTGCCAGGCCAAACACATCCCATGGTGGTCCTGCTTCAGTTGGTCATGGTCGTGGTGCAAATGAAACAAATGGTCATGGTGCTAACTATAGGAATGCTCCAGAAAGATTATATGACGATGTCCTACCTGATAGCAGGTCTAAGGCACAAAATGCAGGGAGTGCTGTTAATAGAAATGAGAGAGTATTGGAGAATAGAGCTTCACCAAACCGTGCAGCCTATGACAAGCATCTGACCCGCGAGGAGCAACTAGCACGTCACTACGAGGTGCAGAGAGTGGAAGATATGTCTGGTTACATTAGAAATCGTGGTCGGTCACCATCACCACCGAGAGGGCTGAGCAGACATCAGAGCGACAGAAGAGGGCGCTCAAGAGAACATCGAGGAATAGATATCGGTGTGGGAGATGATTCTGTCAACCAAACTGATGGAAGAAATGAAAATCAAAGTAATTCTACGGATAAGCCAGTTCCTCCATTAGTTGTCATAGACACTGGAAAACCACCTGAGTTGCTTGTTAGAAGTTCTGTAGACGCTGCTGTGCAGGTAACGGCGCGAGTGACTGCCTCAAATGGCGGAATAAATTCAAAATCGGCTAATACAACTGAAAAACCTCAAGCTAGTAAAAGCAAAAATGAAAAGTCTGTCGGCAATGTGCCACAGGCTAGTGAAAATAAACAGCCTTCTCAGTCACGGCAAACATCCAACAAGCCTACAACGACAGCCAAAAAGGAGTCGGATAAGAATATTGTTAATTCAAACTCATCCAACGTTTTGAGAGAGAATTCAAATATTCAGTATAAGTCGGTTGTAGCAAGCAAATCTGCTGCGAGCCAAGCAGAAAGGCAGAAATCCCAACCTAGAGGTATGGAAGAAAACTGGAATGAAAATAGAATTCGAGAAAGAAACGTTAACGATAGGTTCGAGAACGACCAGGCCCGAAAGAATGTGCTTCACAATGTCAACGAGAGAATTAAACCGGCAGTAGGCGTGGCAAATAAAGCTCAGCCAATCAGAAAAGAGCAGCAGAATCAAAGAACTGATAACATTAGACAAGGAAATGTAAAAGTTAATAAGATAACAAGGGAAGAGCTTGCAAAAGAGGGACAACAAAATGTTGTAAATAGACCTAAAGCTAATTCTAAGATACATGTAAATGAGGATTTTAGAAGGAAGAAGCAGCCTGCTGACGTGGAACCTGGTTATATGGAAGTGGTTAGGGAGGTGCAGAAAGATATGGCTTCTAAAGAACAGAAACAATCCTCTGCATTAGCCGAAGAACAGCGTGATGTAAGTAAATTTATTTTATTTTATTTTCATGACTTATTTTTATTTTTCAGTAATTAATTGCTTAATTATATTTTATGCCCTGGGTTGTAATTGACTATGGACTAAACAAATATAATATACTGTAATTTATATTTGTACAATTTGAAAAGTTGAATTACAAATGGTCGTGCTAATTTTACAACATGAAGGATTATTCACGATTGGTAGGCCAGAAGTTTAACATATGCCTCTCAATTGCAGGTAGAGCAAGATAAATTGATGCATAGAATTTAAAGACATTCTCTGATTTCCTCATACTTTAGCCAAACGTTGAGTTTGAGCTAACCTCCCATTTCTTCTATGATAAGTTATGTCTGCAAGTGACTGATGTAAGGTATTATGCAAAAAAGTTCTGTGATTGGGAAAGTGCAATTAAGTTTTTTACCCACTGGTAAGGAATATGCAACTACAGGCAGTTTCAAACTATCAGAATTCATAAGTATTAGTCTAGCAGAATTTAATGGTGTGTAAATTAAGGTAGTAATTTCTATAATTGTTAAATTTCTACATCATATATTGCTTGTTATTGTAAATCTCATTGTAAATCTGTCAACATAATTATTAATAATTATGATAATTACGTCCGTTTCCTCATCCAAAGATGATGTCAGGGACGTCATATTTGTTGAAATTGTATGTGTCAGGCTGACTATGCTCTGAAGTATAAAGCTGGAATCATTCCCAAGTCACAGGCAGTTCCCTCGAGGCGTGGATCAGAATACCAGAGGCAGTTCCAGTGGAAGCCGGCCCCGAAAACTGTTCCTCTGCTCGCTGCTGACGAGGTATGTGAGATTATTTAATTCTCTTAACGTATGAGAATCTGTTAGAGATCATTCTACTGTTTCTTACATCGCCTTCGGGTGAGGAACCGGATGTTAAATTTAAATTCATTATTAAATGATGGATTGTTAGATATATTGATTAAATGATATGTTAGATAATATACAGGGTGAGGCAAAACTTTACACCCCCCTAGTGAAATCTCAATAACTTCGTCAAAACTAAAGATTTGTAAAAAATATTTTCAGGCTGTCTAGAGGAGGAATTTGACATTTAACCTCCAAATTTGGTTGAAAAATATTAATAAATAAAAAAGTTAGAGTTTTTATGAAAAAATCGAAAATAACAAAGTAACAAGGCTTATTCAAATAGCGTTTGGACTATTTTCCTTAAATATTAGGTCCGGAGTTCGTCAAAATTGATGAATGGCCACCAAACACACCTGACCTCAATCCTCTCGAGTCTCGAATACCGCGCACATCTGGGGTGCTATGCTTGAGCGGTAGAAAGTGTTCACTGCAAAGCTAACTAACAAGGCTGAACTCTCAAGACTGTGCTGGAGCCTGGAGACAACATGGGACGACTTGCCTCAAGCGGCCATCGACCAGGCTGTGCTAGCATTCCGGAAGAGGCTACAGGCGTGCATTCGAGCAGATGGCGCTCACTTTGAACACCTACTCAAATAGGATCGGCAACTGCTACAAACGGCCCTTTTCAGGGCTAAAATTCTATGCAAAAGGAATTGAATGCTTGTTGAATAAGCCTTGTTATTTAGTTTTTTTCGATTTCTTCATAGAAACTCTGTAACTTTTTTATTTATTCATATTTTTCGACCAAATTTGGAGGTTAAATGTCAACATTCCTCCTCAAGGTAGCCTGAAAATATTTGTTAGAAATATTTAGTTTTGACGAAGTTATTGAGATTTCGCTAGGGGGGTGTCTCACCCTGTATATTATGCCTGTGTTGTACAGCCTAACAGTTTACTTTTTATATATTTTCAGTGTCAATATCTGTTTAGCAGGAAAATAATAGCAGATAATACCTGTGATTCTGTATAGCATGAATATTACAAGGCTTTCAGATAGATAAGGTACTCTGATAACTAAATTCTGATTTGTTCATAAAAAATTACATATTCTTAATGTAATATCAGCAATGTATGGCCAGTGTACAATACAATATGGGATTAACGTCCATTTCATCATGTGACGACGTTATCGTTGATGTCATAAAATGATAATGTGACCATTTTACTGTCTAGATGGTTTACAAAAGTCACCCCGACCTATTTCTGGGCTCTCAAGGTCGTTTCTATGGCGACAGTGAATATAGGTCAAAGTTCAAAGGTTTGACTTCAGAATCAGCTCGTGATGGTTACCATGGTGATGAGGGCAGGGTGGAAGATTTCAATCAACCAAAGGTTAGCTTATTTTTCCATTATTTGTTATAGTCATTAGCTTCTTTGTTTGATGAAATATGTACAGTGTGCATGCATGGACCATGGCGTTTAACCTATTTTTTAATTGTTGAATCTATTTATGCTCATTTTTTATGTAAATGTTAATTATGCACAAAATGATAAAATGGTAAAATGAAATAGTAAAATGAAGTGGAAACCGTCTAAAGTATAGATGAATAATAATATATAGTAAAAACAAGTTTTTAAATAAAACTTCTATTTAAATCAGTCAATCGATGAGGATTTAACGTCCGGTTCCTCACCCGAACCCGAAGGCGATGTCAGGGACGTTTCAAACAGCATATACAACTACAGGCAGCATCCAATCACCAGAACGCTTCTGCAAATGCACAAACAGAAACAAAAATGCGAGGTCCAAAACAGTGCAAGTCCGTTATCCAAGGCAAGAAGGTCTGGTACAACAGATCTACGGTGGGAAGAGATGAGTTTTTAGCTTGCCCTGGAAAGTAGTAATGCTTGAACAAGATCGCAAATCTTTGACGCAAATCTTTAAATGAAACTAAAAAGTAAAAAATAATTTTTTTAATAGCCTAGGGTACTGCATTCCAGTAGTCCACGTATGACAAAAAATAAAAGTGTGGGACATGGATATAGAAAGGTCGCTTTCGTCTCAATTGTAGCTTATTTTAGATTTAGAATATACAGGAACATATAGGCCCCAGACCGCAACTAATGTCCCACGCTTTTATATTTTGTCATACGTGGACTACTGAAATGCAGTACCTTTGGTTATTAAAAAAATTATTTTTTACTTTTTTATGCATTTAAATAAAAGCTTTATTTAAAAACTTATTTTTTACTATATATTATTTTACACTTTTTAGTACTAGAGAAAATGTACAAATTTGAACATATGTGCAAATTCAAAGGTGATCGGATATATGAAAATTAAGCAAAATGAGCCTAGAAAACTTACTTTGCTCGTCCATCGGCGACGAACCTGATGCGACGAAACTGATGGTGCCTTCGGCACCATCAGATCTTCCACATGAAAATATTGTGTAGCATTCTTAACTACATACGTTTGCAAAATTTGAAGTCGATCGGAACAATGGAAGTGAGGCAGAATGAGCTTAGAAAAAATTATTTTGCTCGTCGCCGATGGTGCCGAAGGCACCATCAGATCGCCGACAAGAGAATATTGTGTTGGGCTCTGAACTATGTGTGCAAAATTTGAAGTTGATTGGAAGAATGGAAGTCAGGCAAAAAAAGCTTTAAAAAATTGTTTTGCTCGTCGCCAATGGTGCCTTCGGCATCATCAGATCACCGACATGGAAATATTGCATTGTCATCGGGAATACGTCTCTGTGCCAAATTTGGATCGGAGCGAAGCGATCGGAGTATCGGAAGTGGGTCAAATAACGGTTGCAAGATTTCACCCGGGCATACATACATACATACAAACAAGTGAAGCTAACTAAAAGCTTTTAAAATAGACAGGAGGCAGACTTCTCTAGAAATAGTTAGATTTTTGATAAAAAGCTATGACAGGCGAAAAATTGTTTAATTATTCCATTATACACGGTGTTCCATAACAACCGAGACCACTGTATGTTTTCGATTTTCTACCCAAGTAATGTGGGTTTCCTTTGATATTCGGCATGCATCACGAGGGGCCTATTCGTGATTTATATTGAAAATCTCAAGTAAACTGAACACATAGTCACTGAGATATTGCATTTTGTGCATGGCACCTAGTAAGGTCTTGGTTTCCAATATGAACAGAACAACATTATGCTCATTATGCCTCCTGTTACTGTATAATTATGCTATTTTTTTCTTCATCAATTGCTCACACATGCCAACCGAATATGTTTTAAATATATTTGAAAGGTGGCGTTTTCTTGTTTGTTTGGTTTTTTTTGCTCCGATCCACTGCTGATTGTCTATCTTGGCCTTATAGCGCACAATGACAGCCAGTTCAGATACATGTATGCGAATATAACCATCCAGACAATATTTTTTTTAACTTTTTAGTCAAATGACCTGGAATTTCATCCTGGGTCACTGCTTTCTGAGGCGAACACTCTGCCGATGTCGCTAAACCCCTACCCCCTGTTCTGTCCATATTGAAAATCAAAACCTTACTAGGTGCCACGCGGAAAATGCAATATCTCGGTGATTATGCGTCCAATTCTCTTACAATTTTCAATATAGA
>JAQFZF010001228.1:0-14574 GCA_034695365.1 Enchytraeus norvegicus | reverse complement strand
GCGATTGGCTGACATAAAAATCGATAGTTAGCACTTGTAGGCCTAAACGTATTAGGCCTACTTTAATACTTTAATAATAATTAGGCCTATCTTGTGACGAAATTTTGTGTGATTTCTAAGCGCTCTTACTCCTTGACATAACATTATTGAAGAATGACACTTGTCCATTTTTGAGTCAAGAAATATAAAATGTGATAAGCAGGCCTATATGCTAACTGTTATTTGCAAAGTTGCGTAAATTGACCTCTTGTGATTGGCTATAACTGTGGTTGGCCACCTTAAATATCAATGGCTGCGCCCCAAACAGGATTAGCAACGTTTTGTCTGTCGTGGCCCGGCTTCACTTTAAGTGGACCAGTTAACAAACGTTATGGCGAACAACACAAACTGACATCAAAGACATGTGCATTTTGCAATGCATTCTGCAAACTCAAGAAGCTTTAATATTGTTTACTGAGAACGACTCGTTGGGGTTGGTGAGTTAGAGAGTGAGAGGTCCCCCCCCCCATTAAAAAACTCACCGGATCTGGACGAATTCCATAAGTAATTTTTCAGAGTGGGGTTGTTTGAACAACCCCAAACAACCTCGTGGCTTCGCCACTGCCGTTAATTAAATGACTTAATTGTTTTTTATTTCTTAAATCTGTGTTAGTATGTATTTAGCCTACCATCCTACATACATAAATTGAACTTGGAAAATCAAGGGGGAAAATGGACCATTGTAACATGGCAGTTCATGCAGCCTAATATCCTTACTGGAGAACTTAAATGCTGCTGTTAAATCAAGGACATCTTATTTTTCTACAGATTTTAGTGTTAAATTAGTAACTTAAAGTCAAAGACCTTGGTTACAGTGGTTGCTGTAACATTTAGTACTTTTTAAATAATTTTCACCTTTTATTCGTAAATTCAAGCCTTTCTATTTTAGTCACCCACTGACACCCACCATTATTCGCAAAATTTGGGCACCCACCGACGCCCACGATTTTTCTCAATTTCGGACACCCACCAATTTTTAAGTGTGGCAGGGCCTCTGGATCACTATATAGGCCTCAAGGCGGTTATAATATAGCTAATAGTTATAGTAATATAGTTAATAGAATATCCTTGATAGGGCTATCTAGGCCGAATATATAATTTAGCAGTGATTGGCAATAGTTAACTAAAAGTAGTTAACTATTTAGTTAAACTACTTTTTTTAGTTAGAGCAATAGTTTAACTACTTTTTTAGTTGAGTTAAAAGAGTAGTTAAACAACTTTTTTTTAGTTAGTAACTATTTAGTTAAATCGTTAACTACTTTTATTTAGTTAAAAATTAAACTACTTTTTTTAGTTTAGTTAAAAAGTAGTTAAACTACTTTTTTTAGTTAAATTTTTTTAAAGTTAAACTACTTTTTTTTAGTTAGGTGCCCATCACTGTTAGACATTAAAAATCGTTGTATTATCGAGTAAGAAATGAGATTTGATGAAGAAGTAGTTTAAGTATATTACCAGATTAGATCTGCGCTTCTCTCTCTTCTTACCGGGAAGTCCGGTTATTGAAGATAATACGTAGTCTCCTAGATCTCGTCTGCACAGAGTATACAACTATACATGAGCTTACAACAAATATGAAACATAGTAAATATACTGTGCAATATGTATGTAGACCTATATTCAATTGCACATTGGTGGATGTCGCGCAAATTCAGAAGCAGAGTGGCATCTGGATGTTATTATTGTTGGAGACATTAAGCCTTATTAAAGGTGTGCAATGCAGCTACTACTGCTAACTGTGCTCTTGGTATGATCTCTCGCACAATCTCTGCAGATCTGAGAGAGAAAACTATGTTTACTAAATTGCAAACACACACATACACACACTGACACGTATATATAGCAAAACAACATACAAGTTGGCCGTCGTTAAAGAAAATGAGCAGATCTTAAGTGGAGTATATCTATGTCTCTCTTAAGGACAACAACATGTCGTCTTGAAGGGATGCCTAACCGGGCATCCGAAACTTGACGTTAAACCCACACAACCAAACCAAGTTGGTCGTCAGAAAAAGAACAGCACTCTAAGCTGGCTGACTACCGACGTAATCTAAGAGAGGCCTACACAATAAAGCAAATAATCAATTATAAAATGCTGGCACATGAGGATAAACCTACCAGCTAACCATATGATATTACGTCAATCTAGATTTGAAAAAAAATTAACGTGCAAAACTATGCTATAGTAATGGTGTAAACATTCGATAAAAACAAACGCTTCTGCAAATTGAAATAGCAGGCCTAGTCTACCGAATGAATTCATGAATGAAGGCACAGAATACAACGCTATAGCTAATGGAAGAGAAAATGAAGTCCGATTAGTAAACGATAAAAATTAATCATAGACTCGTAGCTATCTACTTAAAGCTGTCGATCAAGTATTTCTTGTGAAAACTTTGATGAAAGAGGAATTAATACTAATCGAAATATCGCTCCACAAGGTACAAGATGTATTTATAATCAACCAATCAATCAATGCGATTTTAACGTCCGTTTCATATGACGACGACATCAGGGAAATCGATGAGAAGAAAGCACGATTTGGAGTACAAATTGGAGTGGGATATTCGTGAAAAGCTTGATTTTAAGAATGAGGTTACTAGTAGAGGAAGGCATAGAATCAAGACAATATAGGCTTTTATAAACTAATTTACAAATACGTAATTTACTCAAAAGATTACCAGGCTACTGAGGCAAGGTATCACTATTGCAAGATAGTCTCTTTACACTTGAATATCTATCAACATTTTGCAGAGTTCTAAGAACACAATTGCAGGCAATGTTTAGTTGATCAATTTTATACTATACTAGTGAAAAGGCCTTTGATAAAAGGCTTTATAAATCACATTCAATTGGGCCTCCACACTGATGCAGCAGACCTATGGGCCAGACTTTTATTCAAGCACATGACTATGACTCACACACAGATACTGTTATATGACGAAGACAATGGACAACCAACCCGAGCATTGTAGTCTCAATCATTATACTGTATCACTGCGTAACGTAACGCGTAACGGTTTAAGGGAATTATTATATAGGATAGCCTACTTAGGCTATAGGCTTTACTGTAAATCTCAATCTATGTATCACTAGTGCACGGCCAAACGGCAGGTCACAAAAGGAAAAATAATAATGATATACATAGTAAAAGCTTAACGTCCATTTCTCATACAAGGATGATTTCAGGGCATCATTTCCACAGACCTCTTGACGTATTTGATTTCAATGGTCATCCCTTGCCTATGCTGAAGATTCTTCTTGCCATGGCTGTGCACTGAACGTATACAACAATACACACATGAAAACAGAAACATTTCGTTTATTCAGTACAAAACAATATGAGTTTACCGTCCGTTTCATCATCTGACTAAAATATCAGAGACATCTCCAGAAGCACAAGAAATACTAACAGGTCCACTCAAAGCATTTAGCAATTCATAACTGCTAAAAAGGAGCAGGATCAACACTAAAGATACAGCCTGCAAGAGGTGGGGGTCCTAATATAGCGAAGCCTGGATTACAACTTGTATGATTTTCCTGTCCTTCCAGCATGAACCCCTGCTTTAACTTAAGCAAGGGTTCCTCCTTCCAACAGGGATCCTTTCCCCCGTTATATGAAGTAGGCCGGGGCCGCATTGCAAAATGTGTTCCTCTGAGCTTGAACTTACAATGAAGGGGATGCAGAATCGTATCATCGGTCAGCGCCTTAGGTGAGCAACAACAACAACAGGATCAACATCGAACACTATGCAAGTCCATTTGTCTATAAAAACCGGCCCGAAAAAGTTAAATATCTAAGTAGGGAAAAATGAGATTTAAGCTGCTGCTGCAATATTTATGTGGCAATGCTAAAAAATATATGAAATAAAACATGTAGCCTACCCAATATAAACTGTTATCGATAAACTATGAAAAACTAGAACCACCGAGAATCCAAATAACCTAGAACTACCAAGCGAGTCATTTTGACCCATTTTAATTTATTTCTTTAAATACAAGTTTCAGAGAAGTAAGTAGTGCTCAATTTCTGAACAATATTCAGGGCCGGATTAAGGTGGGTGCTATTGATGCTGCAGCATTACAACCAACTCTGAAATAGGCCGAAAATAGGCCCAGCAGAAAATACGATTTTTTTAAACTAATTTTTTTACACCAAACAACTGACATAGGGCCTATCAGACTTCGTTCATCTAACAATTGTTATCCGGTGCGTTCTGCGCGATTTTACGAGATATATGCATGCACTTTCCTGACACCTTGTGTACACAGCCAATAGGAAACATTGATGCAAGGTGAAAACATGTAAGTGCACGCACTAGGCATTCAGTTTAGGCTATCACCAATATCCTTATCCTATTATGTCATCAGTGAAGCCTCCTGCTTAACAAGCCAGTGTGTTACCGCAAAGTCACAATCAAATCCGATTAGCTTCAACAATTTATTACAAATCTCCTGATTGTACCTGATATCATCATCAAACAATGAAATGCCGTCATTTGTACCTGATATCATCATCAAACAATGAAATGCCGTCATTCGTACCTGATATCATCATCAAACAATGAAATGCCGTCATTTGTATCTGATATCATCATCAAACAATGAAATGCTGTCATTTGTACCTGTTATCATCATCAAACAGTGAAATGCCGTCATTTGTACCTGATATCATCAACAAACAATGAAATGCCGTCATTTGTACCTGATATCATCATCGAACAATTCACCCTATTCATATGACGTATCGTACAAATGGTTCGGTTTATGTATAACCGGTAGTGCAGATTTAATATTACAAACTTTAGATAGTTCTAACATTAAAACGGATGCCCTCGTGTTGTTGTGAAGCACATATATTAATCTCGATATATCATATAACAATCTTGTGTATTTATTATTATTATGTGGAGCCGATTTGATATTTAAAAAAATTATTGAAAACTGTCATATTTTAATGCTTAACTATGGCGAGTCGAAGATTGTTCTTAACAACGATGGCATCTCTATCTGAGCCGATCTCAGTAGCCAATGAATGCACAGCTAACAAAATACCTCTATCTTAACAACCAATGAATGCACAGCTGACAAAAAACCCGTTAGGGCTGTGAATAGACCTTATTGGCTTACTTATTTTATGTTAAGGGAGTGCTTGAAAATTTCGCGATTGAAGATATTCAGTTTCAGTAACCTAAGTCAATCGCTAAAGAATGACTTGGCCTAACTAACGACAAAACACACGAAATAATTTCTTAATTTTTAAAGACTAAACTTTCTACTACTGAAAGAATAAATAATTTAAACCTTTTAATGCTGAACGAATTATTTTTATTCGGTTTATATTATATTCAAAAGTTGTTGGCGAAGACTGCACACATGATTTTTATAACTCACAGTGTATAATTATTTATAATTAAAATAAAGTTTATAGCATAATCTAAATATACTGTAATTTCTTTTGTAACACAACTAATTTTATTTATTTATGATTCTCTTGCAGAATATATATCGAATCTTGCTATTCACTTGGGCGTTGTGCTTCACTACAGGCTGCAACGTGAGTAAAAGGTTCTAACTGTAAGCTACATATTAGAAGTAATATGTTGATTTATAGAAATTAATTGATTCTTTAAAAAAAATGTGGATACGAAAAATTACATCCTATTATTTTACATTAAATTGGAAAATGTGTAGCTAATTGCAGTGAAATATAGCCCTATTTCGTAGCATTATAAAAACCGTCGCATTGCATTGAAAGATGTTCTCCACTTGGCTTTCATTTTGTAACTTTATCATTGTGGAAGAACTTTTTTGCTAAATACGTTACGATAGGCTGGCTCATCACGATCAATAGCATCAGTCACTCAGGGTTACTTTTATCACCTGGCTAGTGGCTAGCATCGTAGGGTAAGAGACACCTCAGGTATGGCGCTCTGTGTGAGAATTAGGAAATTATTTTAAAGGGGTCGGCAAGATTTTTCCGAGCTTAATAAAAAATAGATCGGAATCATCGGATCAAATTTAAGTCAACCCACATCGGTTTAAACTGCACAAATATGAGATATGAGAGAGTTAGGCTTATTAACGGGGCTCCGACCCCTTATCCCCTCAACTTCGCACCATTGTGTCATTTGTGTGGCAACACTGTGCGCGTAGGTGTACGCTATAAGAGTGCTTATTGGTTGGCGTCAAAGAAATTGTGTAAATTCAGTGTGTGTTCATTATATAATGAGACGGAGCTGAGCGTCGAACCACGACAGTGTGTCCAGCGGTAAACCATAGTAGTTTTACCAGACTTTCTTACATGGAAGTGACGAATTAATAATTACGGTAGTAAGTTTTAAGGTTAATATTACGGAAGATTAGTTGTACAAGACATTTTCTTATACTTATTGACATATGCGAATACACTGCTTACAAGTCGCTGTTTTATAATAAAAAGTTAACATCGCAAAAAGCTATTATTATAATATTGTATATACGATTCCTTCATAATAAGTACGTCCCTGATATCGTCGTTAGATGATGAACCGGACGTTAAACCGTTATTTTGCAGTGGTTAAATTGAAAATCAAGGGGCCCTGGAACGCTAATAGCATTTTTTTACTTTGCCCCGGAACGCTAATGCTAATTTCTTTCTGGGTTCCGCCGCGTTCCGCCGCTTTCCGCCTCAATTTAACCACCGGTTATTTGATTTGAAGTCTCAGCCCTTCTTATACTCTATTAGAAGTCGCTCTATCACTATATTATAAAATTTGATTGAATGATTGACGGTAGTACAAATGTTTTGAAATATTATTTAGCAAACAACTGTAAAAAAACCTTCTCTTATAAGAGTCTTGATAAAAATTTATATTTAGGCCTATACTACCTTCTTGGTTAGTTGCAGAGAGTTTCAAAAGTCTCAATTTACTTTGATGTGACAATGCTTAAAAGTTTGCATCATCGGAAGCTGCTATGGATTTTCGTGCTGATAAGCTATGAACTTGGATTCACTCATGGTTTGGACGCTTCATTCACTAATGTTATGCAGAGACTGGCCAATGATGTTCTTGGAGTTGCCAAATATCAGGTAAACTTCAGCATAATATCCCTTAACTGATTTAGGCTATACCCGCGTAGAGTCTAGGATATTTGAGAATATCCCAACCGAAAATTTTTCGGTTCGTAAGAAGCGACTAATTTATATGCAGAATGAGGGAATAGAACCCACCTCAGATACCATAATTGTTTTATTGATGATATTTGATTAGTATTCCCGGTTTGATAGCCTAATCGTTAGCATACTTATCAAATAAGAAGGAGGCCACGGGTTCGATTCCCATCCCGTTTAAATTTGTTTTATAGATTTTGACGTTTTAGTAAATTTAAAATGTAAAA
This sequence comes from Enchytraeus norvegicus, assembly GCA_034695365.1. NCBI lineage: Eukaryota > Metazoa > Annelida > Clitellata > Enchytraeida > Enchytraeidae > Enchytraeus > Enchytraeus norvegicus. Next base: position 7,158 of record JAQFZF010001228.1, on the reverse strand, counting down.
TTGTGCTTCTCATTGTACTGTTAATTCTTAATTTTTATATAGGCCTATGGTACCGTGCTGAGTCCAATAAATGTGAAAGTAGATTTTGAAAAACTGCACGTGAGCGCAGGAGGCGACTAAAGCAGATAACCCGCCGAGGCAGGCAATGGAAACCATTCCAGAAGCTTTAATTGACCACTGAGGACAGATATAATTTTACGCGCCTTTAAGTTGGAATAATTTGGATGGGTTGGTTGTTCGATGGTATGTTCATTACTTTTCTATATAGGCGATTGTATGTAGGAATTCTTTCCTGTATGTTCACTGATGTTGCTTTCCATTAAACAAGTCAGTTGCTTGTGTGAACTATAATTTATCAGGCTTACCTGGACAGTAGGATCTCATCGGCCACAACAGCGCCACTAGATCCAAAGATCCTCGTGGCTACGGTGAGTTGTTGATTACATTTTGATTGTCCAACAACGTATGAATAATTTATCTCTGTGTAATTATTACTATATAGGACGATAGTTTGTACTAGATAGTTTGTACTAGATAGTTTGTCCTAGATAGTTTGTACTAGATAGTTTGTACTATATAGTTTGTACTAGATAGTTTGTACTAGATAGTTTGTACTAGATAGTTTGTACTAGATAGTTTGTCCTAGATAGTTTGTCCTAGATAGTTTGTACTAGATAGTTTGTACTAGATAGTTTGTCCTAGATAGTTTGTACTAGATAGTTTGTACTAGATAGTTTGTACTAGATAGTTTGTACTAGATAGTTTGTACTAGATAATAATAATTTTATATATAATAATAATTCTATATCGGGCCTATAATAGGCCTATATTACTATATTTATTACTATATATACAAAATTTAAAAGATTTTGGTAAATCTCCCAGCAACTTTGTCGTTATGCTGTATGCTAGAGAGAAGTGTCATGAAAGCTTCACATATTTTGAAATTGCAGATACATGTATGTTAAAATTCCATCGATGTACTGAATTGTCAATTCCTACGCTCTTTTAAATATTCAGAAGTGAATGTTGTTCAAAATCATTTGAAGTCTGAAAATCTAGTGTTTAACTTCGATTTAATTACTCAAAAGTATCATCAGCAACTGGTTTAACTTTAATCTATAGTCGCATCCATTGCTGTCATTTCCAATTCAGTGGAAGCATGTTTCTGGAATTTTAAGCATGTGAATGGGAGGCCTATTCAGATTTATTACACGAGCGGGCTTTTAAAATAAAGACTTTTTGTACAATTAGACTCCTAATATACTCGTATTATAGCATTCTCCGTGGCTCAATGGTTAGCGCGTCGGCCAGTCGACTTTTGCGTATAAGGTCCGGGTTTCGATTCCCAGTCGAGTCAAATAGAGAGATCAAATCAAAGAAGTACAACGAGCCAACTAAGCTCACCATCTCTTCGTGGATCGGTTAATTGGAAGCAATTAGTATGTATTAGGTGACTACTTTGGAATATTGCGAAGATTACCACAGGTCTGTCGTATATGATCCAATTACCAAATTGGATTGTATAGAATGAGGTTGGCGACCTCACCGCCAGATTCAAAACAATGTCACCTGTGTGCTGCCATCGCTCAGGATTGGGATCAGCCCCGGGCCTAATTTGACTCTAAGTTCTGTTCGGTAACGAACATGGCATGACCTTTTTAAAGCGTTCTATGAACACGCGTTCGACTTTTGAATTATGCACGAATCAGGGTAAAATCATAAAATTTTAATTAACAATCTATCTATTTATCCAGTGCTCTGTCTAATGGCAGGTCCCGGAGTCCAAGGCACTTATTCTTACAAAATCTGCATTCTTGCTCATTAATGAGCACACCAACTGTGTTTCTGAAGTAACGCTACATCAGCTAAAGATTGATTTATTTATTTATTGATTGATATAGATCGCTGGCGATATAGAGAGAAACATAAGGAATCACGTGGATTCTCTTCAGCTATTCAACAGTGCAGTCCTGAAGGATTTAAAGCTTCCGGGATCCTCCACGGCAGATGCAGTCCCGTCCTGCTGTCATATCACCGGCATCGATACGGATGTGCGCTTCCGAACCCAGGTAGGCAAATCAAACATAATAGTATGTTCCTGATAGTTTCTGCTATCACACGTGACAACCGCACATGTTAACAACCGTGATATTTTCGTTAACTAAAATTGAACGAAACCGAAAATTATTGCGTCGTCGTGCACGAGAACTGAAACGATTATTATTGATTTTCTCCCGAACTGAAACTAAATAAAAGCGATAGGCCTAATTATTGTTTCCGAACTGAATAGAAATAGAAACTAATATTAGGCTTTAAACGATGAACGAAAATTATTAGGATCTTTACACCAAAATTTCTTTTCAGATGATACAAATTCTTTCTCATTATTTTGTTGTAAAAGTAATTTGTAGGTTAGACAAATTGTTAAAGAGTACAAAAGGGCTTCATTTTTAACCAAAAGTTAAAAAATGTCAAAGCGCGGTATTTTTCACAACTTTTGACCATTAAGAACTCAATTAAAACTAAAATTATTAAAAATTTACTTGAATTAGAACTGAACTAGAACTAAAATATCTGTACTAGAACTGAACTAAAACTAAAATTATTCGATTTTTCAAGAACTGAAATTGAACTAAAATAGACATCATTCTTTGAGAACTGAATAAGAACAAAACGAAAATTAAATTTCAGAACGAAAATATAACGGTTAACAGGGTTTCCTTTCTTAGTTTCTGTTATTATTCGTAAATTTTTGTCGCACTGGTAATTGTACCTTCTGCTTAGAGAGCGCACTAATGAGCTTGCAAGCATAAATACACGATTAACCTACCCTTCACCGATATTATCGTCAGGTGAACCAACGTTTGTTTAATTAGCAGGGATTCGAAGATGGGTTTTCATTGTCTTTTTCAGTGCCTGCGTTAGTGGCCTTTTCCGAACGCTGGGTTGAACTACATAAGTGGACTATTCTTTTGTATGCTTATATTAGAACCAACACGATTTAAAAAATTAATATGATAAGTATTAAATTTAATAATTTCGGTGCTAGATGTTTTTAAAATTGATAGGAGAAATGGATCAGATTTTACAACGAGTTCACGGAATTGATGTTTCTAATTTACTAAACTCGATGCTCGATGGTGTCATCAACGACGGTATCACTTTAATTGTTGCTGCCGCTGCTATTTTCTAGGTTGATGCGAATAGATACTGTCGTGTGAGCGACCTTTGGCCCAGCTCGCAATACTTCTCCACTAACACTCTTCCAGTCCTCCAGGCCAACCTCCAGGCTACTCCAATGATCAAGTGGCAGTACTTTGGCGGAAGGGACGGGTTAGCCTTTGTATATCCGGCTGTGGACCGCTGCTCGGACTCCTATGATCCTCGTCTCAAGTAAGATTTTTTATATTATAGTAGCTTATGCTTTGATCTCGCCAGATGGCGAGCTAGCCGGAATTTGTTTCCAAATTAGCTAATTGCAGTCGCCAGAGCGTATATTGGTAAATGTACAACGGCTGCTGCTAGTACAGGAGCAGAGAGTAGCCTGAAGCAGCGTGCTAAAAGGAGACCCTCTCATTACAGAGAGGGTCTTCTAATCTGGGTATTGAACCCTCAACCTCATGATTATGTGTCCGCAGTGCCGCTTAAACCACGAAGCCTCTCCATTTTCTGCTTATGCCCTGAGCTTTATTGCTCATTTCTTATATTTTAATATGTTTCTCTTACCCGTGTTTGGTCCTGTATACTTGAAATAGATCGATCGACAGCGGAAGAGCCGACTAACGCAGACACTAAGGAAGGCAAGTACATACCATCACAAAAGCATGAGGCGACATTGAAGTTGTGGTGAATAACCTTTTGATGAGACCCTCCTGTTGGTCGACGGATTTCGTAGTAAGCATGAAAGCAGACTGCGAGATTGGAATGAATACATTAGACCTGCAATTTGGCAGTGGACTGGAAGGTGTGAGTAAATTGTTTTTCTGTTATGAAATCCAAGTTTTATAAAAATCAAAATACACATTATATAATATGCTGCAATGTTCTGGTCATGCCTGGTATTTGGTAATGGATGTACGAACTCTTATGATCCTCCACTCACGAAGGCAGAAGTTATTCTTCTTTGTTTCTAATTTATTGTGATATTTCTGAAATTATACAGAAAACTGTGAAAAGTTTAGTTACGTTTGGAGCGCATGGACGTATGCAAACCAAACTTAACGTCAAATTCGCATTAGTAGTTACTAGACTCATGAAGTCTCATATATAAAGTGATCAATTGAATATATTGAGACGTCCCTTACATCGCCTTCGAGTGAGGAACTGGACATAAAATTCTCATTCTGTTACACTGTACAATTTTGCTGAATTGTTGCAGACCGTGGTACTACGCGACGGCCGGTGGAAAACCTAAAGATCTGATGATCCTCATTGATACATCCAACACGATGGCCTATACCTACGGCTCCAGTGGTATAGCTAAGCTCAAGGTTGCCATCGATGCTGCGTCCATCATAGTGGGAACCTTGACCCCTAACGACAGGGTACAAAGACATGCTATAAATAAATAAATTATAATCATGTGTAATAAAAAACTAAAATCGAGTTTAATGTCAGTTTCACCGCACGTTGGCACCATCAGTTGCGGACAGGCTAGGTATTCCAGCCGCCTATGCGCTTTAACCGTAAAAACGGTTGTTCTACTTATTTTGTAATTTAATTATCTTAAAAAATAGCCACTTTCCCAATTACGAATCTGCAAAATGGCATCCGTTAAGATTAATGTCGTTAGTGGCATTAGTGGCTTCCATTCGGATATTACTGTTAAATGCACCAAACTATTTGTACAAATATTTTATTCATCCATGATTCTCTAGAGTGGGCTTACACTGGAGTACATGTAGCATGGTGCTAGATTTCTACGTGGTCCGAGGTTAGTTGGCCGTAATCGTTTCCGAACGAACTTCTTATTAACATACGAATGTTGGTGTAAATCGTGTGTGATAATTATAATGCACAATTTGGTGCACGAATAATCGCAGGTTGGTGTGATAGCATTTGACGACACGGTGAGGTACCCCACAGGAGACGACTGTTATCAGAACTCTCTAGCTCTGGGTACGCCTCAGAACAAGCAGATCCTGTCCCTATTCCTCGATAGGCTATCGCCGGTGACGCAGAAGGCACAATACGCCCCGGTCCTACGGGAAGCCTTCAGGCTACTCAGCACCACTCACGCCGCACATCCTACAGGCGACAGAGGTATAAACTTATAGGCTAAGAAACAAAAGAACGTTAGTTTCGCCACCATGAGGTCGCATTAGAGAAGGGAAAGTCTCACCCATCACACATTCTTCTTGTATCCAATCGCAAACTTGAACCACGCACTTTTGGAATTAGATGGGAATAACATGTTTGGAGTTACGACAATTTGTATTTACGCACGCGTTTACGGCTATTGTTTCTCAGTAGATTGCTCACTGATTTATGGTATCTTCTTCCTTCACCTAGCAGTAGATTACTTTTTCTACTGGCTTAGAAACGCGATTAATCTGCCGGGACACAGATACACACCATGCTCACGGGTGTTTGAGTAGTACTTCGTAAGGTAACGTGGGTCTGCACCCAGGCCCCTTATATCATAGTTGCATCTCTACATCTCTGATGTCCCTAACATCATCTCTGGATGAGGAAACAGATTTTTAATCAGTATTATTCTAATTATTATTATTATTTTTTTTTTACCCTGGGTGTAAAGAGCCCGGTGGGTTTTATAAAAGAGATTCAATTAAAAACGAATTGAGTCGTCGCCCAGCTGCTCGAGATCTACTGGGTTAAAAGAGTCGAGGAAGCATACAGCGTTGAATCTTTGCAGAGTGATCGAGAGCCTTTGGGAAAGAAAAGAGGGCCAGACAAAATGGAGTGGGGAGGGGAGGAGCCAAAAGACACTATATACTTTTTTAATTATTACTATAATTATTATTATTATTATTACCTTGTCATTAGTTTGCAGCGGCACATTGTTGCTTACTCTAGTTATCTTCACGACGTCTTATGCACTGTATGACAACTGTTTGTAAGAACTATGTGATAATGGTAACAATTATGTAATAACTGGTAAGAACTATGTGATAACGGTAACAATTATGTAATAACTGGTAAGAACTATGTGATAACGGTAACAACGATGTGATAACTGGTAAGAACTATGTGATAACGGTAACAATTATGTGATAACTGGTAAGAACTATGTGATAACTGGTAAGAACTATGTGATAACGGTAACAACGATGTGATAACGGTAACAACTATATGATAACAGTACCAACTATGTGTGAGAACTGGTAACGACTAACGACTATGTGATAGCTGTTTATAACAACTGTTTCAGTTCGAGTTATTCTGCTGCTGACCGATGGCAGATCGGATGCTAATCGTAACGACATCTACTGCGCTATACGAGAGGGTAACGCGCTACTCAACAACTCCGTGGCTATCATGACCTTTGGTATCGATCCAGGTCAGTGATATTGATAAATCATGATTGATTATGTATTTTACAACAATCATATATAATATAATATATTGTTATTTTAATAATGAATGATGATTTATATTAGATAACAATCCCTGCTAGGCGGCGGAGCTGCTGGATACCTGGCGGCGAGCCCTGGAGGAGCGCTCCCAAGGACGAAGATATAGGGGATCAGCACCACGGCTGATCTTTGAGTGGGCAACAACAACAAGGCAACGGGAAACCACATCGGAAGTCAGAATATACAGGGTGAGTAAAAAAACCCTAGCGAAATCTCAATAACTTCGCCAAAATTCAAGATTAATTTAAATATTTTATAGACTTTTAGAGGAAGATTTTTTACATCAACCCTGCAAATTTGGTGGAGAAATATTTATAAACGAAAAAGTTACAGCGTTTCTACGAAAAAATCGATAAAAACAAATTAACAAAGCTACTTCAACAGGCATTCATTCTTTTTGTTATTAATTGTGGCTTTGAGGAGGGCCGTTTGTTGTTGGTACCGATTCTGTTTGAGTAGGTTTTCAAAGTGACGGCCATCTATTCGAATGCATGCTTGTAACCTTTTCCGGAATGCTAGTACAGCCAGGTTGATGGCCTCTTGTGGCAAGTCTTCCCAG
>JAQFZF010001227.1:0-14575 GCA_034695365.1 Enchytraeus norvegicus | reverse complement strand
AGTTAGAAAAGTAGTTAAATAGTTAACTACTTTTATTTAGTTAAAAGTTAAACTACTTTTTTTTAGTTTAGTTAAAATGTAGTTAAACTACTTTTTTAAACTTAAAAAATAGTTAAGTTAAATTACTTTTTTTTAGTAAAAAAAATAGTTTAGTTAAACTACTTTTTTTTAGTTAGGTGCCCATCACTGGTGATTTCGAAAATATATGAAAATAAAATAAAATAATTTGTTTTGTGAGTTGGTCCACTTTTGTATACGGCCATTCAAGTATTTAATAGCGAAAACCGTGTTCAGCATTTTCTTTTGCAGTGATATAAGCTGTTGGTACGTCCTTTACAACATCACTGGATGAGGAAACGGACGTTAAACCTTCATTATTATATTGGTTATTTAAATGTTCACAGTAAAGCCACGGACTCCTGAAGGCTTGAGTGCCGAGACTCTAAACTCTACAGCTGTTAGACTTAGCTGGGCGGGTCAGACTGCTTCACCTAACCTTTCCAATATCTTCTCCTCATCTCTACCTCTCATATACACTGTTAACTATACTACACATTGGTCAGAGGTATGATGATATCATCAACCAATCAATCAATCAATCTTTCACTTATGTTGTATTAAACTAAATTTATATTAATGTTAAAGTGTTTCAGTGTTTTTGTTGATTTCCAATGCATATAGTAATAGTATAAGCCTACAATAGAGAGGGAGAGAGAGAGAGTACCAGTGTAATTTTAAATGATTGATTGACTGACTGACTGAGTGATTGATCGCTGGATTAATTAATTAATTAATTGTTTGATTGATACTGTTGTAGAAGGAAGCAATACTTCAGACAGAGGGAGCAACCAGTTTAGTTCTCTCAGTTATACCTCACACAACATACGAGTGGTCGCTATCAGCTAGGCCAGCTCTCATTGGCTACACCTCTGACCAATCACAGCGCAATGTCTTTCGCACAGATCCTACGGGTACGCTGTGATTATTTTATGTATTTTACCTATTTTCACATGACATATGCACATGTTAACGAGATTATTTGTGTTCATGTATCTATTTATTTATTCGTAAAATTTCACACATGACATACGCACGTTCTTTTCTTAGTTGTTTCTGTTTTGTATTATTTGTTACCGCTCCTGATTAATCGTACCTTTGCCTTTGATGGCGATCAGCCATAGACATACGATAAACCTCCCAGACACCATAGGATTTTTCATTTGTTGAATGACCCGGGATTTGTACCGGTATCACTAGCCTCCGAGTACTGTATGATGTCAACAGTGGCGGTGCCAGACCGTGTGAGCAACCAGGTCATTGCCAGGTCATTGCCAGGTCATTGCCAGGTCATTAAAAACTAATGGCAGGTCTTAAAAAATTGTAACGCTATAACAATATAATAATCAGGCAGGTCTGGTCACCAAGTTGGACACCATGTTATGAGGCTTTATTTACCATGTCATTTGGCCAGGTGCGACCTGGTGTGATGCTGCAACTGGATGGTAAGTGTGCTAGATATTGTCATGGATGATTGTTTGACTGTTACAGTGCCTAGTGCAGGAGCTCAGCTGATCAACGGGTCATTCCTACTGAGCACCATAGCAAAGAGTGAGACAAGACAAGTCACTGTCTACTGGAAGGTTGGTCTCTCTCTCTCTCTCTCTCTCTCTCTCTCTCTCTCTCTCTCTCTCTCTCTCTCTCCATTATTGTTATAAATATACATTATTATAGTATATAATATCTAAGTATCACAGAGATCCTCTGTGGTCTAATAGGAGCATTGTGGCCTAAGCCCAGTGAAGACCACGAGTTGAAGCCTTGGCAAGCTACTTTCTGGTTAATTGTGTATCGACGCTTGATGCATAAGTGCGCTCTTTACGGCAATGGTACGATTAACCAGTGGGAAGGAAGACTACAAAAAATACCAAAAAGAACAGAAACTAAGCAAGGAAACCCTGAACACACGTGCAGTTGACATGTGTGGAATAAAAGAAGATGAAAAAAAACTTTACTCTCCAGTGCTATATTGGCAAGGAGAGTAAGCACTCTCTCTCCATTATTATTTTTGATGGCCTGGCCGGACAACAATGCTGTGCTAATGTATATAATACTATAGATTTTGTTAAAAATAGAATATAATATAAAATATAGTAGTTAAAATAATTCTAATTATTTCTTTCTTTTTATTCTTTTTTAGAAACACTGAGTAAATGACCCTAGGCGAAATAAGATGAAAGAACAATACCTATTACATTTAAAAACGTTTACAACTTTAAGTTACTTTATTTGTATTTTATTGTCATTTTCTTTTATTAATCTCTTTTAATATTATAATTTATTGATTTGCATAGATTTCCATTCTTATATGTTATTTGGGCGTTGTTTGCTTGCATCTTTAAATAGTTTATTTGTCCTTGTTATTTTTGCATTTCTTGCCTGTAGATGTTCAAATTACTTATTTATATATAGCACTCGTTACCTGCTGATATGTTCAAATTATTGATTTCATTCAATTGTTGATTGAATTTTTATTCGTTCCTGATATTCGAACTGAACTTGGTAGGCGCTCCTTTAAACATGCTGCACCTAACGTTTAGAACTCTTTGCCACTTCAATGTTCGATCTTGACCCACACTCTCTTTGTTCTGCAGTTGGCTTATGACCCATTTGTTTCCTCCTTAGATCATAAAAGAAATATCTCATCGGTTTATCGGTAAATTGAAACTGCACTGTACACTTCTCTTACAGCATTCGTCTTAGCTAGTCTGGTTTGGGTGGACAGGCTGGTGGTCAAAATGTTGCCGGAGACGTCCCAGATGTCGTCGTTAGATGATGAAACGGACGTTAAATTCGCATTGATTGATTGATTCATGTTTATGCATTGATTGCCTGCAGTCGATAGACGCTCAACATTTCTGCGGCCCTGACTTTACCTACATAGTTCGCTACAACTCTACAGATGGCTCCACCCCTCAGCCTGTTACCATCTATACGACAGAGGCCACCGCTAGCTTTACACTCCATTCTTCAGGGGCGGAGCTTCAGGTAGGTGTGGCTAATCAACAGGGGACCAATGAGAGACTGTGGAGCGGTTATATTGTCATACCCAGCAGTAAACAAGGTAAATAATAATATTGTGACTTTTCTTTATAATGAACTGTTTTCAGTTGGCAGTAATTAATAATTTAATATATCCACTCGGTCACGTGACTTGTTACGTGCACGCCCATTTTACATTCCGTCCTCTGATCCAGCAGGTGACCAATGGGCGAGAAGATAACATCACAGTGGTGATGTAGCAAATATGACGCTGAATTCATGAAAATACTAATTCCATCCTGCACCACCATATCAAATTTCTGTTGCACACCCAAGACTCTTTATGTTCCTCCTTAGATATTTGTTTGTATGATCATTGTTTTTATGGATAAATGGACTCACTGTACACGTTTGACCCTTTTCTCTTTCAGCATCTGTGCTTTCCTGCTGCACAGTGGACCAGCTGGTGTGACATGTACTGTCTGTGACATCCCTGATATCTTCATCAGATGATGAACCTGAATGAATGAATCATTACTTTATTTGTTTTCCCTGTTAGGTTTGACAGAGATTGTTGTTACTGATTATAATTATCATATATTTTTAATCTATAGGGTTAAAGCCGAATTTTACGTCGATTTCGGGGTCCCGAGGCTACAGCAGTGCCAGTTGAGCCGTGGGATGCGAACCATGTACCTATGAATATTGGGTGGGATGGAAAGCCAATGTGCTACTTGCTCATCCTCTAATAATTAAAGGAGTATGCAGAATAATATTTAGATTTTGATGGCATTTACTGTTTTATGTTACATATTGATCTATAAATGTACTCAATTAGGTTAACGTGTTTTGATCTTTAAATAAAAATGTTATAAAATAGGCGCAAAAGCAGACCGCATTAAACCTCTGCAGCGCGATTGAGAGCCTCTGCCAAAGAGAAGAGGTCTCTCGCTGATCCCGGGTATGCAGCACAATCTGCCTGCCGATGCCATTAATGAAATCAGCTCCACTGGGGTTCGTTGGGCCCTTAGTATTCATGGCCACCGGAGTCATATTATACCCACTGGCTAGGTCCTGCTATTGATTGATTGATTGATTAATTAATTAATTGATTGTAGATGAAGTGTTAGATAGCATGGAACTGATGGTAGAAGGCAATGCGTCCAGTGCAGATGTCAACTGGTCTCTGCCTAAATCAATGGCAGACAGGAGGGTTGACAGTGTTACCATATTCATCTGTAGAAGATCTAGCAATGCCAATGCACCGCGCTGTAGCAAGGTGAGCGCTGTTCCAAGTTCTAGGTTTAATAAATAATACCAATAGTTCTTATAATATAGAATTTTGAACATTTCTAACAAGCTTTGGTTATCATAGAGGTTTCCTTGGTTAGTAGTTTAGCTTAAAGTCGTTGTGTCATAAATGGATTATTAGGGACTGCCAAATATCAACCAACGACCAGCTCTAGGCTCATAGAAATTGAATTGAATTGAATTTGATATAGATTTCACACTAATCAAGTCACTGAAACATGCACAAGTAAACAAAGAGTGCAAAATGGGACACAAAGGCCCTAGGGCGCTGACATGTGCCCGTGTAAAATCATGTCAGTTGGCCTATAGGCCTACTATAAATCGATCGATCACAGATATACAGTGTGTACTATATACATATATACAGTGCACATACACCCATACACACAGTAATTTGTACATAGATACATGCACGGCACGTACACATTATTATGCATATCAGTCTGTTAGTTAATGCGCAATTCAGTAAAATCAATCACAAGTAAATATACAATTATGATAATGCTTCAAGCAAAAATTAAAGCAGAATACACGTGTTAATTTCTGCTCTAATTTTTCTGCTAGTGTATAAGAACTTCTAAAAACCACTTAAGGTAACATATTAGGTACCTGTGGTGTATTTAAAAAGCAAGAATTTATTAAAATCAAGAGTTAAAAGCTGATGTTTAAAAGAATTTACATTATCTAATAACACAACGCTATCTGGGAGGGAGTTCCACGGTTCACAAACGCGAGAGGAAAAGAAGTATTTTCTGGCATCAATTCGTGAATTATTTATAATTAATTTAAATGAATTGCCGCGTGATTTCCGAGTAGATAGTTCCAAGCCGTAGTTAGCAGGCACACCTCTAATGAGACCGTTCAATAGTTTATAGCAGAACACAAGATCAAATTGTAATCGCCTACGCTCAAGGGATATCATGTCCAAGGCTTCCAATCTGGCTTCATATGACATATTTGACATATATGACATATATAAGGAGACCAACCTCAGATTTTTTAAAATCTCCAAGACAATATTGCATACAAGCTATAGATGCGTTATGAGGCATGGACCTGCCGGTACTGAAGAGAAATGGAAATAGAATAGAGTATATATAGTAGGCCTATATTATATGCTTGAGACTGTGGGACGGTTAGAATATTATTATTATGCACTTTGCATATCATTATCATTGATAATATTCTTGATAACATTGATTTTATTGACATAAATCGAAATGTACTATTATAAAGTAAAATGGGACTAAGGTATATTCATCAACGAAGTCTGGTTAACTTAACTTTAGACCAGCAACCGCATTTCTATAAAATTCGCCACTATCTGTATTTCAAATTAAAAATTACTAGCAGGAATTTGCATGATTGCTGTTTTCTAACTTGAAAACCAGAAAGTGGTGGGTTTTTAAGTAACAAGGAAAAAATTACTAAATAAAAAAATTACTAGTAGGAACTTGCATGAATACTATTTTCTGTGAAATATATGTTTGTGAATTGTTATAGATTGCAAATGATTCCTATGGATCGAAGGGCTACGGATTTGTTCACTTTGAGACAGAGGAGGATGCAAGAAATGCTATTGATAAGGTTAATGGCATGCTGCTGAATGGAAAGAAAGTGTAAGTTCCTTAGTTTTGCACATTACAATTCATAGCCGTCTTACTCAATTCTAGAAAATATCTATTCTAACCATTGTGCTGTTGAACATTTTTTAGATCACCTTTAGATTATGAAATTGATGTTATGTGTTTTCCTTTTGTTTAATTATAATTATTATACTAAATTTAAATTATTTCTTTTATGGGCCAGAGAAACATTTGAATGGACTAACAGATTTCTTCTAATGTTCTAATTCAGGTGACTACTTATGCAGCCGTTAAGAAGGCAACAGAAATCACATTAGAATTCTATTTTCTTTTAAATTTATTATTATTAATAAGTTTTTTTTTTGTGTAGGAAAGGGTATTTGATGAGATGAAGTAAGTTCATTTATTGATAATTTTATTATTTGCTTCTTAATGAGTCGAAATAATCGTCCATGGGGCTAGAAGCAGAATTATTTTCTTCTATAAAACTATAGTTAAATGACTTGTCTCTGTCTGTAATTAAATGACTCGTTCTGCATTTCACAGTGTGACAATGTATCTTGTTTAACTAAAGAAGCTCTTTCGTTCTGTACCCACTACCCACCCTTCTTGAAAGTTTATTGTCTGATTAATGTCCCTGACATTATTCTTTGACGAGAAAACGGACGTTAAGCCTTTATTATTATTATTATTATTGCAGGTACGTGGGTAAGTTCATCTCGAGGCGCGAGAGGTTAAATCAGATGGGTGATCAGGCCAAGGACTTCACGAACCTGTACGTAAAGAACTTTGCTAATCTGCTGTCAGATGATAAGCTGCGTGAACTCTTTGAACCGTTTGGAAAGATAATCAGTTACAAGGTTTATTGTTTTCTGTCTTTGTTCTATTAGGGTCTAACGTTATTCACCAAAGGAAATATAACAAGCCGCCACTCCACAACAATCCTAACAATTCTGATTGGTTACACGAGCCGCCGCTGTCTTGGCCTCCACCACAGTGCTCACAGGCTGACTAACAAAAGGATCTGAGTAACTCTCGTAACTCTCTCTGAGTAACAGCTCTTCAAAACATCATAAATACTATTGTAAAAGGTTTCAATGAGAAAACCCAACCAAAAAGGACTGTTCTTGTCTCACTTGACATGAGCAAGGCATTTGATACTGCTAATATACATACACTTATAAACAAGTTACAATACACAAGCACTCCATCAATGCTGATCAAGTTCGTAGCCAACTACATAAAGGGCCGCAAAGCATACACACTCGACAATAATAATGCCTCAAAACACCAAACACTAAGAACAGGAGTGCCTCAAGGAGGCGTTCTCTCACCAACACTTTTGAATCTTTATATGTCTGACATACCTCAACCTAAATGACATCTTCCACTGGACTGTAATAAACGATCTTCAACTAAATCCAACCAAATCCTCTTCTACGTTATTCTCTCCGTATAACAAAGATCAGGAAATACAATTACATTACAATTGATGATTAATAATCAGGCCATTCCTACCACTAAACACCCAAAAATTCTGGGTGTCACCTTTGACACCCAGAATTTGATCCCAAACTCACTTTCAACAAACATACCAACATCATTAAAACTGCAGCCAGTAAATCCATAAACATTCTCAAATCACTAACTGCAACGATCTGGGGAAAACAAAAAGAAACATTAGTAGCTACCTATAGTGCAATCACCAGACCCATTCTAGAATATGCCAGCACTGTATGGTCTCCCTTAATATCAAACACCAGCATGCAAAAATTACAAACAGTACAAAACACGTACAGCACTACGAGTTGCCACAGGTTGCACAACCAAAGTCTTACCATTAAAAAACCACTATAACCTACATACTTCAAACTTAAAACAGAAGGCAGCCTCCGAGTTCTCCCCTAGTCTACAGTCAGTGTACCTAGACCTCCCAAGCTTCCTCTCCTCCGAGTTCTCCCCTAGTCTACAGTCAGTGTATCTACACCTCCCAAGCCTCCTACACCTCCCAGTTCTCCCCTAGCTTACAGTCTAGTAGTATCAGCAAGTCATGATACTCTTTGCTCATCCATTCTGATTTGTCTACAGCTAGATTTACTTCTGCGTCTGCTTCTGGTAAGTACGATACATGTAGAACTACATGAGATACATGAATATGCACTTAAATATATGGTTGGGAAGCTGAATTACTAACATACTTAGCTAAAAGTTGATGTATAGAAATAGATTGAGAATTCATTTAGTTCACCCTGCCCTTCTCATGGCTGACTCCGATGGATGGTACAATACACAGTGAGGTAGGAAGTTTTCAGACGGTTGTGGCATTTGATGGCGGGATGGGGGATAAAGTACAGTTTCATTCATGATGTCATATTATATTGGTGACCAATTTAGAAGGAAAATTTATTTGAAATCTTGACCTATCCACTATGTAGTAAATCATTTTAAATAATGATTTGGCATCCACTTCATTATTTTATGAGGAAATCAGGAAAAAGCAGTGCTGTAGTTGTATGAAATAAGTGGTGGAGCTCAGCGGCGGATCTACGGAGTTTAAAAAAAAGTTGGCTCGCTCCTCTCGCGAAATTGACAGGCTTTATTCACAACAGTGCGTGCCATTCCCAACATTTACGAGCTTTATTCAAACATTGCGTTCCTAGCGAACATTTTTGGGAGTTCGCTTCGCTTTCGCAATTTTTTCAGATTTCGATGTCCGCATTTGTTTTGAGGGACACTCTGCCAACTAATGCAAAATCGATGAGAGAAGAATGCAAAAAATTGTATTCAATTGAAAAATATGTTACATTTTCACTTTTGAATTAAGGGGGCCATGGTTACCGCCCCCTCGACCTGAGGAGGGGGGGTTCACTATGACTATCAATTTGATAAATAGTAGTCACCAATATTTCAGAGGTTCATATTAAGACAGTGAAGGTCAAACTAACTTAATAAACAAATAAACAAACACATTCTGTGTCGAAAGAGAAATTATAGCTGGCTTTATTATTGAATTAATCCTGCAATTTGCAAAAACCTTTTTCACACTCTGCGGTTGACACAGGAATTTTACATTATAGACTACAGATGTGAGTAAAGGCTTTAAGTCTTCAGGAATAATTTAACCATCAGCTTCTACAAATATTATACAATACATGTACGAATGCTCGAACCGTTGAGCGACGGTCAATTCTGAATCTATCAGCTACATCTAGTTCTACTACCTCCAGTGCTCCAAGTCACCGGAACTAATATACCCGGCAACAGGCCAGTTTATTGGATACAATGGGGCCTATGCCTACTTGTAAGAATTACAGTCGCCTGTGGTAATGGGTGATAGGTTTACCAATTTCTGAGCCAATAGAGGACATAGGCCTATTGGATGTAGGTCTATTGCATAGTATTAACTATTTTTCATGTTGTCAGCGAATGATCGTAAGAAGGGTTTAGTATCTATTTACATCTCACTCAGCTGCCAGCATATAAATAGCGAACTACAGCACTGCTACCTCCTCTATATCAAAGTTCATCCACGATGAAGAGTCGCTCCCTTGAAGACATTTGAATAAGACGGCATCATTAACGATCTATGTAGTCCAACGAAGTGCTGGAACTCAAAACTGTTAGTCAAAGATATGCTGGTCTGTAAAATGCTACCTGAGAAGTGCAAAGAAGCACTGCCAGGAAGTGCCGGTACGCAAAATTCGATTTGAAGAGGTGCCGGAGCGCAGCTCCGGCAAGCTCCGGTCGAACTACAGCACTGCACATTAGGCTATAAGCCCTATATCAGAAAATAGCAAGAATACTGTTACATTGCGTTGTGCCAAGAAGTTGTTCATTTGAAAGCTACTTTCAAGATATCATCAACGGTGAGAATTTTTGACTTGAAAGAATTGAGTCAGCCTCTCACATCATCTGTATATCAACATATCATATATCAACATCAACATATCAACACATCATCATCATTGCTGATATCGAAACAGACTATAAGTTCCCCACTCAAAAATCAAATCAAATCAAATAACGGTTTAACGTCCGGCCCATCATCTGACGACGATATCAGGGACGTCTCAGACACCATATGTCATGCCAGCTGGTCCACCCATCTTGCATTCTGTAGCTTTATCCTACAAGTATTTTAGAATCCTCGGTGTGGACTGAGCAAATCAACCAATGAATGAATCAATCAATAAATCATTCAATCAATGAGAGCGTATTCGATAGCATATCGGTTGAGTGCCAGACTCGGGTTACATCGGTTAACGTTTCAATTCTCAGGGCTCGCCCGTCACTGGTATGGCCGTTAGGATGCTCAGTTGGCATTAAATTCAACTTTAGTCTTTAGCCTTTTAGTGTCTCTTCAAGTGTTCGAAGATGTTAGAGTGCTTTATTTCAATATATTTTGTAATTCCTCTGGCACTGCTATATGACACGGAACGACCTAATTTTTATTTGATGCTCTGACATCTAGATTTATCATTAGGAGCTATTTTCTTGGATTCCGCGCCTAGTGTTGCTACTTCATTCATGTATTGATCATGTGACTTACTGGCTGATCGACCATTGATCAACTGGACCGGTTGACCAACGGGCGATCAGCTAACAAGTCACGTGACCGAGTGAATATATTTAAATTATTATTTTAACTGCCATCTGAAAATAGCTAATTGGAACTGCACATTAACGTATGCCTAGGCCGAGATATTAGCCTACATAGGCTATGGCCAGTAGCAGATCCTAGAAGAACAACACAACAACATACAGTACAAAAACCGCTTCAAAAACGACATTTAAATAAGCTTAATTATCTTATTTCACCTATTCTATGCTCAGCCCGACTGCAGATAATAGGCAACAATTCATAGAAAACGCCAATCATCTCATTCATTATGATATAACATTGACCACTCAAAGAAGTTGATTCCATCTCAATATAAGAATGTCCCTTTAGATCAAAACGGAAATTACAGGTTTGTTGAAGGGAAAATAAGACCTATGGTTTTTTAGGTTATCGTTCCAGTTGCATTTTTCAGTTTCTACTACAATTGACTCCTGCCATAACGTGCAATGTGCATTTCTCCTTTGAATCTCAAATTTCAAAGAATATAAGAAAACAATAAAAATATAGTAGATTTAAAGAAACTCAATGTCTATAATTATTTTAGCTGTCATTGTCCATATTTCGTATTGACAGTCACTGACTATCCAAGTTTAAATGTTATGTTTTGCTTGATATTCTGTTGTTTTCTATGCAACTGTGACACAAACATGTCACAGACATGGGCTTGGATGTGTAATTCTGCATTTCAACAAATTTTATACCTCAAATATGGCCGAACGCAACTTAGAATCACTAAAATTAATGTTCCATGTGCGTAGGTGGCATTACAATTACATATTAGCTCCCTATGGCCTATTACACAAGGCCAAACATCTACTCTATAGTTTCAAATTCTTTTGTTTATATTGTTTAGTATATTCCTTACACATGACAACCGCACTTGTGTGATATTAGTTTTTCGCTCATGTCGATTGACTTGGTGAGTCAACGCCTCCACCCCCCCCCCCCCTCTGCCCCACCTTCATAATCACGATCTGATAAGTACATCATTCTATTTGGCAGAACAGATTATTCGATCACAGTTCATTGGCTGGTCATTGTCAATGTGACTTTTAGCATCATTTATATTCATGTATAATTAATTTATTAGCGGACTTGCACTGTTTTGAATCTCGCTTTCTCTTTCGGCATGTGTATTTGCAGGAGTGTTCCAATGGTTGGATGTTGTCCGTAGTTGCACATCCCGCTTGGTACGTCCCTGATATCGCCTTCGGTTGAGGAACCGGACGTTAAATCCTCATTGATTGATTGATTATGACCGGATGCGTACATTTTATGACATAATAATATTATTTAATTATTTTTCTTTTTCTATTGAGTTGGTGTATTCTAACCCTAACTTTACACTCACCACAACCTAATCCTAGCACTACATCCAGCCTAGCCTCAACACAGAGAAAAGTATTTCATAGGCTATTCTAAAGTCAAGAGATGAGCGCATCTGATCATCACTGGCTGACTAAATAGCAACGCTGGTTACATAGGCTCAAGTTTCGAATCCGAATCTCATCTGTCACTGATATAGCATCGCCGCAGCGAAAATTACGTTAAATTCGTCTCTGTGTTTGTTTATAATATCAATGATTCGTTATCGGTTCAATTGTTGCATCAGAAACATCCCTAATTTATAGTGTAGATAATGTTGTGAACAACAGAGGAGGTTGATCCGATGTTATCATTGTAGAGTCCGCAGTTCACTGCAGTCTCCGATGATGCGTTTATACACTGACAGGGCGAAGCCCCTGCAGGAAGGATCCTGGTAGCACAACCTCGCACAGTCTATTCCATGTTCCACCGAGAGTGTTGTACTTGCTGCTACCTGGAGTACAGTTGCTTCCGTCCAGCTGGTAATGGAGCGAGGATTCTCGTTTCCTGTTCTGTTTTCTGCAGAATGTGAAATGGGTAGCAGCAGTTGATTAGAAAGTATGATCAAATCACTCAGGGAAGCAATAAATGTAAGCAATCATGCCAAGTTTCCTTTTCCGTTTGGAATGAAGAGTGACATATTTATTGATTTATTAATAGTTTGTTTGATAGGAAATAAATGAAATTAGCAATGGAAAAGTTTAAATAAATCCTTAAGCGAAATTAGCAATGGAAAAGTTTAAATAAATCCTTAAGGGAAATTAGCAACGGAAAAGTTTAAATAAATCCTTAAGGGAAGAGTCATACCTGAGCGGAGTGATACTGTGCAATATTGATATCTAATGTGATGATCCATGGTATAACGCCACGGTGCAGTACCGTCATCCGGATTCCGGAAGTAGTTCTTAGAGGCGTACTCGTCTCCGTCGGGATACGAGTAACCGTTCTGCACAATCCTGGTATGACTGTTCGGATACTGGCTGCCCCAGGCCTGACATTGAATGTTCTGGAGAGTGACGTTAAGTGTGCCCATGTAATCTTTACCAAAGATAGTTTTCTTACGTTTCTGAATTTAGAAAACCTGTATAAGAAATAGTCCCAATCGTATACGACTGTACGTATAAACTTAACTTAACTTACTTAACAGGTATACATGGACGCAGGCTTACGCCTCTATATCCACATCCACAATAGAAAACATTAATAAAAGACACAATAAGAACACGATAAGATGTTAATTATCACTTTTTTAGTGGACATAGGTTTAAAAAGTCATGTACTATAAGGTGTATGATTGAGCGCCTAGGCCTCTTGGAACTCGAGGATCAAATACTTGGTCTCATTAATCACTAGTGTAGAGATCTGACTGGTAAACTGACTTAAGATTCAGCTTTAATTTAGGCTCTTATCCTTTAGCTTTTATCTGAATTTTGTCCGAATTTATTGTGTAATAGACTTAAGTGTACCCGATAACTAAATAAGGTGTATAATGACATCTTAACTTTTAACGATTAACTATTTTATTGTGTGTGTTAGTGGGCCTAGCTGCCTGATTTAGAGTTCTAAAAAAAAATTATAATAATAACTTACTGCAAAGAGGTATACTACAGTATCCCTGTCTGACATTGGGATCCATGGTGTAACACCATGGTAGGGCAGAGCCACCTGGATTCCTGCAGTAGTTCTTGGCGGCGTACTCGTCTCCATCTGGAAAAGTGTATCCGCTAGCAGTGTTCCTGTTGTGGGTGTGTGGAGATTGGCTGCACAAAGCCTGACATGGAATACCTCGAGAGGTAACGTTGACCTGACCTACGTACTCAGCACCACCAGTCGTGATCCTGCTTATAGTTGGTCCTGTTACGTTGGTCGCAGCTAAGGAAAGAATATAATAATATTACGATAGATATTAGTATTGAATTGTAATGGTACAATTAATCAATCTAATAGTAATATACATTGTTCTAAATAACACTTAGATTATACTTGCTGAAAATAATCGATCAATCATTTAATGAGGATTTGTCGTCCGATTTCTCTCCCGATGATGATATCAGGAAAGTCCAAAGCGGAATATGCAACTATTGACAGCTTCAAACCACAAGAACACTCATGCAAATGCACAAACCGAAGATAAAACGAGCTTCAAAAGAGTGGAAGTCCGTTATCCAAGGTAAGAAAGTCTGTAATTTTCAAATCTAAGTGGAAAATCATCAATTTTGAGGCTTTCCATAGATAGTAGGACTACAATAAAACATATAGGCCTAGGCTACAAGATCACAAATCTTACGGAAAAGAGTTCATGGTGTTGGAGCAGCAAAGCTGAACGAGCGTATTTGTGCTATTTCAGTTCGAATGTCTGGTAATTTAAGAAGGCTAGTGCTAGACTGCGTTGGGATTGGTAGACTGTTATAAACTCAGAACGATAAGTAGGCCCAGAAAAGTTTATTTACGGTCATTTACCCGAACCCACTCGGTGTAGAAGTAGGGACAGGCTACAGCAAACATGTAATTGAGAATTTATGCAACTGGAAACTGGATGCAAACTATGTTACGCGAAGACCAAATGAAGAATATAGCAGTGATAAGCATACTGCGCTCAACAACGGATAGATAACTCTGGATAACCATGATCGCCTAAGTTCGTAATGGACAT
>JAQFZF010001226.1:0-14581 GCA_034695365.1 Enchytraeus norvegicus | reverse complement strand
CAGATCAATACGAGAATCATCGATTTTGTCGCATTCCAATGGATAACAGTCATGTTGCAGATTTGTAGTGGCCGTGCCAGAGCAGCGGTTCTCAAACTTTTAAAGTATCTACTTAAATAAGTCGTGTCTCATTCGCTGGCTACTGGCGCTCTAAAAAGTAACTTACTGTATAATTTTACTCCAGAAAATTTCTTATACCAATTATATATTATAATGCAGTTTTGCAACTATAGTGTTACAAAGTAACGCAATTGATGGTAAATGGCGGAACCTTGCTTAACGGTTAAGCGACTGGACTGCGGATCAACAGGTTTTGCGGTTGGAATCCCTGGGCACTCCCGTCACTGATATAGCCGTCGGGTCGCGAAAATGAAACTAAAATTCGGCTTTAGCCTTTAAATATAGAAAATGACTTTCAAGCCATTAATTATTGGGGACTATTGCTTTTAAACTTTGTTCTCGTGGGCTCCCGGCTAGATTTTCGCGGACCAACAATGGTCTGCGGACCATAGGTTGAGAAGCACTGAACTATAGAATCGGACACTTCGGATTCTAACCACCGCCTTTATCTCAGAGCTCAATATCGCATATTGGATAATATATTATTATGAAAGCTCTTATCTACTCTTAGTATGCCTCGCTGATTGTAATATATAGATCTGCTATTTCATCTAACAATAGTGAAAAAGCCTTTGATAAAAAACCTTTCTTTGGGGGGGGAATCCCCCGGCCAACTCCCCCATTCAATGGACCTGCACATGGAGACAATAAGACAATGACCCACATACATGACAGTCACCCAGACCACAGGACAGGACAGTTACACATTCGACGGCTAATTACCCTGCAGGTCAAAAAATATGCGACTCGCTGTACTAATTATCACAACAGAAATAAGTCAAATCTATGCCACTCGTTGTCCCGGAAATTGCCCCAGAAACGATAGGAAACTTGCTTTATATATTGTTTGATGGCTGCACCATTATAACGAAGAATAATATAAAAAATAATGAAATGAATATAAATAATGCGGTTGTAGCCTAATATAGTATTTTCTCCAATATTTATTCAATTGTAATTCGGAAACAAAATGGATTATATGATTCTTAAATGCGCGGGGTATTAAACAACCCTGAGTTTAATAAATATAAAAAGTTAATGTACTGATATAGTATGTAGTACAGCATTGCAAAGTATTCATTCACTTATACTGACTTTATAATCTAAAATCAGTAAGATCAATAATTCAAGCTAATCAGAACAGATGACTTAAATAGACTAATGCTTCTAGACTTATGGTGAGGTTTTGTTCTGCTTTCTAAGACGAATCATTATGAATGCACGCATGTCTTGTAAATTAGGAAAAACTCACTACTTCCGGTGCGTAAGTTTTCTTACTCCACGTGATCCGCATATAGTACAGTGTGGCTAAGAGCTATTGCAATGATTTCAATATCAATACAATACAATACAATACAATACAATACAATACAATACAATGAGAATTTAACGTCCGGTTCCTCATCCGAAGGCGATGTCAGGGAGGTCTCAAGCTGACTGTGCAACTGCAAGTCCTATACTCTCTCACATGGCAGGTCAATGCAGAAATCTATATATCGAATAAACCTCTCTGGATCACAAATGAGCACACCATTGATCAACTGAGCTAATCGATCAAACCATAAAGGCGTAGCCTTTACTACACCTAAAATTATTCCTTTATTCAAAAGGTAAAATTAGTTTCTGAGGTGATTTCCCGTTGCAATTCACAGTGACTGCGTTAGTCGACTTCTACTACACATGTGCAGCTTTCGATTGGTCTATTCTCGGGTTTCCCGGATGAAAAACTGGGAGATTTCGATATATCAATGTTTATGAATTCAGTTGTCGTCAGTACGTCAGTGTGTCCGAGCGTGACTGAGAACGTTCTTACAATAATAATAATAATAATAATAATAGGTTAACATCCGTTTCCTCATCCAATGATGATGCCAGGAGCGTCATAAACTACATAAACTGTAGTTATGAAGTATCATATCTATCTATCCAGTACTCTGCCACGTGACAGGTCCAAGGCAAAAATTCATACACAATCAACTAACTAGTTCTTTAATGAGCACACATCGACCAACCTAATAAGTCCTTCTCATCACAAAGGCTTTTTACCTTTTGCACACCTAAAATGATGCCTTTTTATAAGGAAAATATAGGTTTCTGAGGTAGTTTTCCATTTCCTTCACTGGAAGTACTGATATCAGATACGGTAGTGAAATCTCTAAAATCTAGATTGTATGTAAATGATTCCTCTTCTGCTTTGTTGATCATTGTATAAATTGTCATGGCATTCAAACATTAGCTATGATGACTAGCGACTAAGTTTCGTCCAACTTGCATTGTAAACAGGCGTATTCACGAATTCAAATTTAACATAAACGAATATAAATCCTAACCATAATCCCTACCGTAACCCTAACCCTAACCGTAATATTATCCATAATCACTTGCAATCGATCACTGCAGAGATTAAGACAGAATAATAAAAAGTTTATTCAAAAGGCCTACAAACTGCACGGAAATTAGTCGCTACTCTATTATACATAATGACTGGACGAGGTTGGAAGAAACAATATCTCCATAGATAGGCTACTTTATCTTTGTAGTATGTGCAATTGTGCGTCTTAAAGTACCTCAAAGTTAGTCCAGTCTATGTTTTTGATCCACGTTATACATTATTCGATGCAATTATTTTGATTATTAGAAGCAATAGGCGGGTCATTCTAAGGTTTAACCCCGGACAAATTGATGCAAAAGGTTTTTCAATGGATTTTAGTAATTTTTTAGATGCTCAATAAGGAAAAAGAAGTCTGCCAAAATCGGACAATAGGAAAAGTGTCATTTTCAAGATGGCGTCCAATATGGCCGATATCAATATTCAATGGGCCATAACTCGGGATTGGGTGGTCATAGAAACGTGTTCTTTGTCGTTAAACCAGGGTTTTCGAGGCCTAGGAAGTCAACGGACGTAACGCCGGCTTCCCTGGGTCAACGATTTGTAAGATGGCGTCCAATATGGCCAACAGCAATCTTCAATGGGCCATAACTCGGGTTTTGGTGGTCATGGAAACGTGGTCATTGTCGCTAACCCAGGGTTTGCGAGGCTGAGGAAGTCAATGAACTCAACGCCGGCTTCCCTGGGTCAACGGTTTAGATTATAGGTCAGCATTAACCAAGGCAACCGTCAGACAACTAACATAGAATTTGTTCAAAGTTCAAATTAAAGGCTACCTGAGCGCACTGTTAATAATCACTCGTCATCGGTGTCCGAATCTTCCGTAACAGATATGCTATGTACATTGTCACATTTCTCAATCTTCCATAACAGATGTGCTATGTACATAGTCACATTTTTTAATCTGGCACTGTCCACATACAGCAATACATGGTAAACAGTTTCATCAACAACTGCAGCGCATTAACTTGCACGAATTGAAGAAATTGCAATGTATGACCTTCAACAGACTGTCGGAGGCAGGGTTATAATTGACATAACTGGGATGTATCGATTACCTTGCAGACTCCACCCCCACTTTATGACATCAATACTGTCAGCTTATCCCATCCACACCATGATCTGATAGTACACTCTGCGAGAGTGAAGTTTAGATGCAGAGATAGTAGGTGATGACGTTCGGGTGTTACAAATGTAGAGGCACTGGCAACCTTCCTGCTGAAGATCTAAAATCTAATTTCTTAAAGAGCTTCTGTGCATTTACCACCGCAAAGGACAGCCATATTTTGGCAGCCTAAGTCATCTATGATGTACTTTGTCTGATTTTGTGTAATGAATGCATTTGCGCATGACCTTAGAACTGTGTCCCGCTTCACAAATTTTTGGAAAGCATTTTGTTTCCTACACTGAAGATGCGTGAAGTCGTATCACAGCCTGTTACGGCGTGAATGAATAACAAATGTGAGAACATTTTATCTCCGAGTCTATGTTTCAAATGGTTGATGTTATACACGTTCACGCCACCATCACCATTGGATTTGTCAGATCTGAAATAAATATGTTTGCACGCGGGGTGTACATAGTAAAGTAGCAATATAAGGAGATCAGTATCTTCCCCGATTACCGTTGTTTTGTGAAAAAGAGATGTCTACACCTCAGCCTTCACTATATCAACGTCTGCATCACCAAGTCCATTAATCACAGTGCAACCTCTTTTTCTCCAGTCAGCACTTGCCACTGGATGAACGACTGCTTATTACTCTTTCTGGCTAGAAAATCATCCTTCTTGCCACAGGACTGTGTGTCAGGAGTGAAGCTTACAATTGGATGAATATCGTGTCCTCTCCTAAGGCGCGTGTTGTCTTCAATTTTTGACGGCCCTTCACCATACCCGTCGAATACAATAGTTGTTGATGTGCCATATTGCTGGAGGGTGAAGTCAGCGTACAATTACAGACTAACTATCACCAATTCCCCATGCCAAACGATGAAATAAGGAACCGCCATCGAGGACGTAGACATCTGCTGCTGGCACACAATCAAGGATGCAGTCCCTTGCGTGCTCACTGATTTCCTTAAGACCTCCTTCAAAGATAGGTCCCCAGTTTTAGCGACCACCATGAAGAGTTGAAATAAAAGAGCACAGCCTATGGTTCTATTCGGAGCTACTGCAATAGCTGACGTTTCTCCTAGAGTTCTAGCCAAACCATGACTGTCCTTTGCACTGGTAAATGCACAGAAGCTCTTGAAGAAATTAGATTTAAGACCTTCGGCAGAAAGTTGTCAGTGCCTCTACATTTGCAACACCCGAACGTCTTCCACCTACTACCTCTGCATCTAAACTTCACTCTCGCAGAGTGTACCACCAGATCATGGAGTGGATGGGATTGGCTGACAGTATGCATGTCATAAAGTGTGGGTGGAGTCTGCAAGGTAATCGATACATCCCAGTTATGTCTACTATGAACCCTGCCCCGACAGTCTGTTGAAGGTCATACATTGCAATTACTTCAATTCGTGGAAGTCAATGCGCTGTAGTTGTCGACGAAACTGTTTACCTTGTACTGCTGCATGTGGACAGTGCCAGATTGAAAAATGTGACAATGTACATAGCATATCTGTTACGGAAAATTCGGACACCGATGACGAGTGATTATTAACAGCGCGCTCAGGTAGCCTTTAATTTAACTTTGAACAAATTTTATGTTAGTCTTCTGACGGTCGCCTTGGTTAATGCTGACCTATAATCTAAACCGTTGACCCAGGGAAGCCGGTATTTAGTCCATTTACTTCCTCAGCCTCGAAAAGCCTGGGTTTAACGATAAAGACCACGTTTCCATGACCACCAAATCCCGAGTTATGGCCCATTGAAGATTGATGTCGGTCATATTGGACGCCATCTTATAAACCGTTCTCCCAGGAAAGTCAGCGTTACATCCATTGACTTCCTCGTCCTCGAAAACCCTGGTTTAACGACAAAGAACACGTTTCCATGACTACCCAATCCCGAGCTATAGTTCATTGAAGATTGATGTCTGCTTTATTGGACGCCATCTTGAAAATGACACTTTTCCTATCGTCCGATTTTAGCAGACTTTTTTTCCTTATTGAGCATCTAAAAATGTACTAAAATCCATTGAAAAACCCCTTTGGATCAATTTGTCTGGGGTTCAGTCCTTGTTTTTCATAGAATGACCCGTCTATTTGGCGATTGTAAACCGATCTAAAAATTTCTTGCATCAATAGAATCTGGGTGAAATTTGTAATAAGATGGCGTAAAGTTAATTACTTATTTTTGCGTTAAAGCAGTGCTTGAAAATGTGCGCGATTGGAGATGTTCAGTTTCAGTATGTAAATCGCCACAGAAAGCTTATGAATCTGTGATTTTACTAACAACAAAACACACGAAACAAACGATGTTATACAGGTAGGCCTACTGTCAACAGTCACAGAATATGCTCAAAATATCCTCATTTGGCTCGAATATAAGCTCTGATACGCTTGCGCCTCTCTCCTATTGCATGGTCACGGAGAGTTTGATGCATGCTTTGCCAAACGTCTACCAAGCGCTGCTCCAACTCTTCCAGGTGTTTATTTTCTATTGTAATTAACAGAATTACTTTACGACATCTTATGACAAATTTCTTCATGATTCCAACTATGCAAGAATGTTTTTAATCGGTCTACAAATGCCAAAGTTACGGGCGAAAGACTGCGCACATGTTTTTTTACTCAGGGTGTAGATGATCTCACCTTGACATCATTGTTGCTCCTGTCATACATTAAGATATATGAAGCTTTCTCCTGGACATCCTATCGTAAACAACAACTAATTATGACATCTTTTTATCATTATCATAATGTGAAACTGTGATAGGTTCTATTTACACTACAATATCAACTGTGTTTTTATATAAGCTTAATAGCATGAAACAGCACATAAATACCAGTAGATCCTCGTCAGTGATCTACTTATCTTATTACATTCTCTTCAGTAAATTATTCAATTAATCCTCATTCATACAATATAAAAACAACAATTAATTAATTGGTAAATCGACCAGTCAATAAAATGCAGTCTCCTATGGCACATTCAATATACCGACGGGGATTTAGTGAATCGGTTAGCGTGCTTGACTCAGGATCGAGTGATGGCTCGAGGCGTGGGAACGATTCCCAGCTCAGTCGATAAAATATCCCCGGCACCCTTGGGCAAGGGTGCGTATCGGTGCCTGGAAAATGGAAGGCTAATCGTGTACCTGCGCTGGTCGCTTGAAGCGCCAAGAAAGGCAAAGGTACGATTAATCATGGACAGATTAAAAAATAACAAAAACAGCAACTAAGGAAGGAAATTGGCATGTGCGTTCTGTCATGTATGAGAAACATAGCCGAAATTCTTGTTTAAAATAATTCAAAGACAGCGCAGAAATAATTGATACAAATAAGCTTTTAGTTAATTTTAACAGTTCTTAACTTGTTAGAGGAAAGTCGCTATTTTATATCAATCTTCATTCACCAGAAGACAATACATGTATGATGTACAGGATGAGGAAAAGAAACAACCCCCTAGCGAAACCTCAATAACTTCGTCAAAACTCAAGATTTTTAAAGCATATTCTACAGACTTCTAGGGGAGGTTTTCTGACATCTACCCTCCAAATTTGGTCGAAAAGTATTTATAAACAAAATAGTTACAGAGTTTCTACAAAAAAAGCGAAAAAAACAAATTAACAAAGCTTATTCCAATAGCGGTTGCACAAGAATGGATCGAGCAGTATGATTCGGAGTTCCGTAAAAAGGATGAGCGGCCACCAAATTCAAATGACATCAAACCTCTCGACTACCACGTCTGGGGAAAAATAGTTGAGCGGTACAAAATCTTAATTTCTGAAAGGCTAGGAGCACTCCATCCGGAATGGAGAGCCTAAAAAAAACTATGCCATCTAGCGAAATAATATGTAAACATGTGCAGTAGTCAGGTGTAAAGCAATAGACGAAAGAAAGTTTTAAATAAATTTCTTTTTAAACCAACCAACAAGGCTGAAAGCAAGACTGTGCTTGAGGCAATCTGGAAGACTTACCACAAGAGGCCATCGAACAGTCTGTACTAGCATTCCGAAAAAGGTTACAGGTGAGCATTCGAAGAGATGGGGGTCACTCTGAACACCTATTCAAATATAATCGGCACCAACAACAAACGGCCCGCCTCAAAGCCACAATTAATAATAAAAAGTATGAATGCCCATTGAATAAGCTCTGTTAATTTGCTTTTTTCGATTTTTTTGTAGAAACGCTGTAACTTTTTCGTTTATAAATATTTTTATACCAAATTTGGAGGGTAGATGTCAAGAAACCTCCTCTATAAGTCTGTAAAATATTCTTTCAAAATTCTGACCATTAGCTAAGTTATTGAGATTTCGCTATGGGGTTGTATTTTTGCCTCACCCTGTATATAGCTCTATATATTTTATGGCTCTGATTTTGAAACGAGCAAGTGAGAGTTAAGCAAATTATGATACTTAAGACTGATAGGCTATATAACATTATGAAAGATCATTGTCATTATTTTTTTAATTTCTACAAACTAAAAACCCCCAACCTGTTTGTCTGGAGTAGTTGAGGCAGAGCTCGTTTCTTTTACACAACTGAACAATATCGTCCCGTCAGCCTCTTCACTCAGCAGCTTCAAGTTTTCCATATCATTAGCGGTGACTCTTTCTGATACAAACAAGTTAAAAATCTTCATAAGATAAATCAATTAATCAATAGGTGTATTTATAAAGCCCCGCTCTATGAAAAATGTCACAGAAGCGATAAATTGACTATTGAGGGTTGAGAAGCCTTGCAGGCTAAAACCACAATCAGTGTGGCAGCCCAGCAAGTCTACAATTCGAATGACCATTTGGCAATTGATCCTTAACACATAAGTTATTTTTGGCTTCATAGAGCTCGATATTGAATAATGTTGTTGAATAAGTGCTGCCGTTGTCATGAACAACGGCAGCACTTATAATTTTTTACAAAGTTAAACTCAGTAGAAGATCTTGTAAACTCAAAAAGTTGAAGCTAAACTGATTTTAACTTAAGTTAAATTAATATTAATTAATTAATATTAATAATAAATTTTAAGTGTAAAATGTAAATCAGAAGACGTCAACTTAAATTTTGCGACATGTAATGAGGAAAGTGGAATAGCAGATTTGATTCTCAATGGAAGAATTCAAGAAACAAGTAGATGCAGGCTATAGTAAAACTATGGACAGCTTAAGCAACTAGATGCGGGCTCAATTACCCGAGGAAGAAATAAAGAATAAGAAGGTGTTAAACATACTGCAGACAATAATGGATAAACACTTTTTTTCGTAGATATTCACATATGACAGAACGCACATGCTAGTTTCCTTTCTTAGTTGCTGTTTTTGTGTTTTTTTATTTTCTTTGCTAATCCATGATTAATCGCACCTTTGCCTTTTAATAGCGCGACAAGCTGCTGGCTCCGGTACACGACAAACCTACAAACCCTGAGATTTTTCTTCGTCGACCTACCCGGGACTTGAACCTGGATCACTTGCATGCGAGGAGAACACTTTACCGATGTCGCTAAATCCCCCCCCTTGCACTTGCGAAAACCATGATCATCTACGTCCTGGAGGATGGCCAAGATATTAAGAGAGATAATTAAGAGACAAATTTTAAGTTAACGTAGAAGGTTAGATGAACACTAGAAGGTTTACAATGAATTGTGCCTGATGCCGTCGTCAGATGCTGAAACGGACGTTAAATTCGCATTGATTGATTGATTGATTAAATTCGACTGACCTGTTTCATGCTGATACAAAGACTCCGTAGCTCCATCTTCTCTCACGTGCTGGCCCAGAGAGAAACTTCTCCCTAATTCCTTTATATTAACTTCCTCCTTTATTTCAAACATGTCGACTGTCTGTAGGAATATGATTATAATCCTGAATATCAGAATAAGAGCCTTGCTAATTGTAATCCGTCAATACTTAGTTTGTCCGCTTAAAAATAGCAAATATGATTACTTTAAATTTATTGGCTATTACTACTGTAGAAATTTATGAAATTCCTATGTTATTGAAGCTGCTTATTATAATAATTTAATATCATAAGTTAATAAATGTATATAATAGTTTTACTCTGTAATGCATACTCTTCTAATAGTTTTACTCTAATGCATCATCTGAAGGTGATTCTATTGACCAATTAGCGATGCCTGCCCATACGATGGCGTCCGTGACATCGCCTTCCGATGAGGAACTGCTTGATGACGCTACGTTACATCCAAACTGGATTGAATTGGATATGTTACATCCAAATTGGTTGATTTATTTATCAAATAATATCAACTGAGAATGATGCGATAAAATATGTCATTTGAACTTACATGTAAGCTACTAATAACTAAATTACTAATTACTATTAGGTTACTTACGCGTCTCGTACCGATTGCTACATGCAATGCTAATAAACGAATCTCACAACTA
This sequence comes from Enchytraeus norvegicus, assembly GCA_034695365.1. NCBI lineage: Eukaryota > Metazoa > Annelida > Clitellata > Enchytraeida > Enchytraeidae > Enchytraeus > Enchytraeus norvegicus. The sequence continues at coordinate 4,567 of JAQFZF010001226.1, read as the reverse complement.
AGTGAAACGTATGACCAGCTCCTTCTTCTATCTACGATAAGACTGAAATAACATTTAATTAAAAAATACCACTGAACTGTAGGTATTTGAATTCAAATAGGCCTACTTACACATGGTCCTACAGTCCTACTTGTATATTGTACATGTACAATTATTGTACATGCAACGTACACACATTCAGGTTACTACCAGCACAACTAATGAACTAATAGCTGTAACAACTGAACCAATCACTTAACAGGCATTCAGCTTAATTCCAGTTTGACTCAAAGGAACGCTGCTAGCAGTCAAATTCCAATGTCAACAACACATCTGGAAATCAGTAATAATAGAACCCCTCACCCTTCCAGTGTCTATTATATGAGTTTATTCGCACACAAAGGCAAACGACAGCAAAAATATAAAAATTAAATTAAAAAACATCATAATCACACACCACACTAAATAGTCCTTAATAATATCAAGTAGTCACAATAGAGCAGTTCAAAGTGATGCAGAACATGCATCACAAACAAATAGGACTATTTAAATAAAAATTGTTTAATAAAAATGCATAAGTCATTATCACTTATAAAATCAGATATAGGCCTAGGCAACATACATGTATATTTAAATAGGTATATATTAACATGTAAAAACACTTGACGGAATAGACAGCTCAAAGTTTATGTAGATTGTAGTTTTTCCCATAGACCAATCAGAGCTAATTTTGTTCATTTGTAGTAAAGGCTAATATTGTACATTTGTAGTTTGTTGATACGGGACCAAAGTACTTCATGCACACCAGATAAACAAAGTTGCTTGGACAAAGCACAGTGGTCACTTTATCATAAACCTTAATTGCCTACTTCAAGAGACCAAATTACTAACATGGAAGTTTGAGAACTGGCTGGAATATAAAGATTTCATATGAGGCGATTTATATCTCTTTATTCGCAGAATTGCAAAAGACAATCAATGTACAAGCATGCAGACATAAAATCAAACAATCGTACTATATATAATGTTATAAATCAAACACTAAAGACGTAAAAATATAAAATAAAGCTAGGAAATCTAGTAAAGAAAGTTTCTCAAATAAACAGTCCATAGCCCTATAGATCTGTCCATAAATTCAAAAACACTTAATTATGTATATGAAATTGCATATATGGTATGCCAAACGTAACATAATTGTCTTTCACAAAACTATAAACTCTTTTAGGAACAAAGCCCTTAAATGAACATTTTCTTGTTCTTTTACCATACTTTTGAACAAGTTTATTTTCTTTTTAATATAGATATCCTTAATACTTGGAATGATTTGAAGTTTCAGTACTTTTTCTTTGTTATTGGTATCGTTTACATACATGACAACCACACATGTTTACACATTCACCAGATTAATTTTCTTTACTCCAGAGCCGTAGAAACTGAATATTTTTTCTGGAGAACGCTAATGGGCATAACTTATGTCGTGTTGGGTCCGGGAAACTTGAGAATAGACCAGCCGACAAGTGCTTAGTTTTATCCGACTAACGCAGATACTGCACTGAAGGGCAGAGTGGTCTGAGCCATGGATTCTGTGTACTAGACCAATTGTTCGCTTAACTTCTAGGCTTGCGGAAGCCTTGCCACACCGTGTGTGACCTATAGCAGGCTAGACTACTTTTCTCTTCTCTGTACCAAAAAGCGCCTCTGAGATACCTAGTATATAGAAGCGCTATAAGATGTCCTTTCTCTATTGTGTTGTATTGTCCATACTATTCGTATTGGATAGTGGAAACTACTAATGACTATACCAACCGAAAGAAGCACGTCAATCGCACAAGCCGACTAACGCCATGATTTTTCTTAATGAAATGTAGGCCTATGGGTGTAGTGTAGCAAAGCCACGATAATAATGGTCTATGGCGTGATCATTATTCTGAGAGACAGTAGAAATCCAGGAATGTATGAATTTGCGCCTTGCGACTACCGTCTGGTAGAGCAGTCGATAGATATATTATATAAACTTGTAAATCATAGGAAGTAAGAAAGCATACTATTTAAAAATGAGCACAATATGCTTAGGCTTACACAACGGCCTATAAGATTGGTTCAATTTGGTTGTGTGCCATATTCGTTACCGAACTTAGGCTCGAAAATGATCGCAATCCTGAGCGATTGCAGCACAAAGGTGACATAATCATAAAACTGGGGGTGAGGTCGCCAGGCCCTCTCTACATAATCCAATTTAATAATTGGATCATATAAGCCGGATCTGTGGTAACCTTCGCAATCTTCTAGGTAGTCACCGTACTAATTCCTTCCAATTAATTATCCGACCCACGAAGCCTGTGACGAAGGGTTTGTGGGCTTGATTGGCCCGTTATACATCCAAGATTTTGCTCTCTATGAGGTATTTTCATGAATTGAGTGCCAAATTTTGCTACGTCATCACTAGCTTGTTACCTGCTCGCCCATTGGTCAGCTGGACCGGTTGACCAATGGACGATCATGTAACAATCACGTGACCGAGTGGATATTATTATTATAATATTTAAATTATTAAGTTAACTGACAGTTAAAAATGGCTCATTGACTCGACCGGGAATCGAAATCTTATGAGCAAAAAATAGACACAAACTGGACGACACGCTTACCATTGAGCCACGGAGAAGCAACGACCTACAGAGCGTAATCGCTGCCTGGAAGGTTAATCGTGTTTCTGCCAAACCACCAAAAGCCCAATGTACCACAAAGGTAATCACTGACGATATTACGATAGCCTGTGACAACAACAATACTCTCCGTAAAGATCTGCGTATATCATCAAATAATAATAAATATTGATAGTCTCCTATACCGCCGGTACTATTGGTATTAGTTTGAAACGGGTACAATAAGTTACTACAAGTGTGCAGAGTACCCGTACTTACATGTACTTATTATTAAATTTTGTAAACATACGGGTTATAATAAAAGCGAGGTTAATAGCGTCAGTAATACGCCCCTTGTTTGATATAAGCGATCACGTAAGACTTGAAGGCTGCTATATATCACAACCTGATGAGCCCACAAGTAAACGACAAGGTTTCTATCTTCAGATTTGCCTAGTCAACGTAACTGTGACCTTGCAGGCATTTATTTATGAAGGGGAGCGGGGTCACTGAGCTCTATATAAACCAAGAGTTATTGCAGCGCATTTCTGTTGCAGACTTGACTGAGGTCAACGTTTCGGAATTGACGTAGGCCTCTAGGCACGATGTGCAGATGTGCATAGAATTTTAATATAGCGAGTATATAATTTAATTCTTTTAACTCAAGAAATGCAGTCAAATTTGGCATTTCACAATTGGTTAACTACGTCTAAAATCAGTACTATCGATTCAAATTTAATTAAGTTATTAAGCAGATCGGAGGTCTGATCCATGAAGGATGCGGTGTACAGTTATTTGAAGTTAAGTTAATAATTAATGACTTCAACATGACGTTTGAATAATTAACAATAAATAACAGTTACCGCTCAGATTTAATTTCTATTTCGCCATAAGTAAGCTTTCATCGGTCGAGCCAGAAGTGAAACAATGAGAACGGAAATCTGATATCATCACGACATTTGATGTTGGACTGGTTTTCTGAATTTGGCTTTGAATCGCTAAAAGGACCTTTTTCGTTTTTTGGTTGGCGGATTGGCTTGGCTTACTATTTATTGTTCGTCGAGTTGTCTTTGGCTTGAAGTTCCTAGTGCTCGATGTTGTCATGGGCGACGGTAACACTCTTATTGTGTTGTTGTTATTGCTGGGCTGCGGGCTTTACATGGTCAAAATTGTCTTCGTTCTTCTAAAATGTGTATAATTTGTATTTAACGTTGGCTGTTTTATATTTTGTCTTCCGGTTTTCGTCTTATTTGCACAGTGTATGATCTCATTTTATGTACGATTTCTTTCGACAGGAAGAGAGAGAGAGAGAGAGAGCGAGACCGAGAGCGACAGGCGAGCGAGAGAGAGAGCAGTGGCGCCAATTCACCATTTTCTTGAGGGGGCCAAAATTGTCAAAATTTTGATAAAGTCTAGTCTTTATATGCAAAGGTGTAGGAGACGGGGGGGGCGGAGGGGGCTGCACCCCACCTCCCCGAAAAAAAATTATTTTTCGGACGTCTGCGATTTCTGGGCAAAAGTGTTATTTTACACGCATTTTCGGGTATTATCGGCATTTTCATCGCTTTTGAAGCATTTTTCATTATTAATTCGGGCATTTTGGCATTTGTCGTCTTTTTGGGGCATTTTTCGTTGTCAATTCAGGCATTTCTTGGCATTTTTCATAGTTTTGGGGGCATTTTCGTTGACAATTCGGGCATTTTTGGCATTTTTCAGGCCAGAAAAAATAGAAACAAAATTCGGACAAAAGTAAACTCCAGCCCCCCAATAGGCCTAATTAAAATCAAAGTTTCCCTACGCCTATGTTTAAATATAGGCTAGGCCTGTAGTCAATATAGACTATAGCCTACATATATAAGCCAATACGCTTCATTCGAATAAAAATAAAGATTGGTGAATCTTACCGTGAACTGTTACGAGAGGTGGGTACGAGGAGGGGGGGGGGG
>JAQFZF010001225.1:0-14583 GCA_034695365.1 Enchytraeus norvegicus | reverse complement strand
TCAGTATGTGCGGGGTTCGAATCCGAGGCTCGCCCGTCACTGATATCTCTGTCAAGAGATGAAACTGACATTAACTTTGGCTTTAGCCTTTTTGCATGAACCGCTCGAATACCCAGTATAGAACCGCTTGCAGTTGCAGTCTGCTTGAGACGTCCCGGACATGCCTTCGGGTGAGGAACCGGACGTTAAATTCTAATTGTATTGTATTGTATGATTGTTATTTCATGTGGTCAATTTTTACTGCAGAGCAACTGGACGAAGCCCTGGCCGAGTATGAAGTGGACACACCTAGTACATGGTCCAGTGTACGTCATCATGGTCATCCTGGTCACCATCGCTCCGTGTCATGTGACTCCACTCTCAACTCCTCAAACACCTCCCGCAATCCTTCCGTCAATCGCCCAACTACAACCTTCGTGGCAAAGGTGGAACTGCACAGGAGGCCGAAGTTCGAGTATGCTTTATATAGAAGTGTGAGTGAGCTAAGAAAAGGTAGGAAAGGTAAGGATGATATTCTGCAAGATCCAGCCCCTGATTATGAGGTTAGCGATGAAGATATGTTGGATAATATTGGTACTTTGAAGCTTATTCCTACAAATGGAAATCATTACAGTGTTTCTCAGAAAGTAAACAGAAATCAGGAAACTAGTCGGAATGTCAGTAAGATAAATGGAGTTTCGGCTGATTTAACTAGTGACACTAAATCATCAGAATTATTAAATACTAAAAGAGCATCAAATAAAGGTAACGCGCCACCAATACCCAAACCTCCACCGCTTCCACCTGTGATTGCATATCAAGTCAAAAGCTTCAATGCGAATTCAACCACGGTGTCTTCATCTTACGATGACACCATGGACAATATGACATCTAGTGAATCAGCTTCCAAGACAAGAAATGATGATGGACAGAGAAGAGCAGAGTTGGACCAAGCTGAGATCAAAGCTGCTGTTCAGAGGAGAAGAGAGAAGATGAAGGAACTGGCGAGAAATCAAAAGGACAAATTAATAGATCAAAAGACAAATCAAAATAGCCAATTCGAGGTGCAAGAATTAGCAAATCGAGGTGGTATAGGCTCCGGGCAAGAATCTAAATTTGTCAAAGGTGATCAAGAAAATGAGCAGATGTCAAATATGGATCAAGAAGTCTTGCTGAAGGTCCATGGACAACAAAATAGTCAGAGAGTGGAGCAAAATTCAATCTCCAACCAAAGAGTAGGGCAGAGCTACTACTTCGGTCACAGAGCCACGTCAACTACGGACAGTTCACGGAATGGTTTAGACGCAACAGTTCAAGATGTCGAAGCTCAGGGTGGAATAAGTTATCTGGCTGCCGCAGAGAAAGCAAGGCAGGAATATCTGTGGAGACAATCAACGATACGTTTGGCGAAAGAAAGCATAAGGAGAAATTCACAGGATTTAAAGGACAGCATAGTAAAAACTGGTACGGAATCGGACGAGCCAAAGAATCAAGGGTTACAGAACCAACCGTCAACTACGTTACAACCGCGAGTTACCAAGAACCAAGAGTTACAAAACATACCGTCAACTACGTTACAACCGGTCACAGAGAAGAAGACTCAATCAGAAGTCAGCACGAGCCAACAAAGATCTTTGGCGTATCTAAATAATTCATCAAACACTGCGTTGGATGATTCTATAATAGCCAAATCAGTAGAATATAAGATTAAGGGTAATTCCAGAGAATATGACGCGATCATTGTTAGGATATCCGAAGTAAAGTCGCCGGCAGTAAAGTGCAGCGTAGTGAATGATAAAGATACTGGTACTATTAATAAGAGTTTAGCGGCCATTTCTATATCCAAGGATAATGTCAAGGTGAGTCCCGAGTCGCCAAATAGTAAGATTTACAGTGGAAAATCACCGAGTCTTCTGCCGTCATCGCATCTAGATCATGAAATTAACGACAGTAGAATTGTTACCAATAACCATATCATTAAATCAGATCCTACATTGAGCAAGGAAGATAATTCTGTTAAACTCTCAGGCAACGGAGGTAGTTTAGTCAAACCTTCGAACATTGAAAATGATGTAATTATACATCTCGACAATTCGAATGATTTTGCTAAAACTTTGAAAGAAAATGATAGCTTAGCTAAACAACTTGATAGTAGCAACAGATCAGCTAGACCGCTCATCAACGGGAATGGTTTGGGTCAAAAGCGAAGTATTGGAGACAATTTAGTTACACCTCTTGGAAAAGGCGATGCAGTGCAACCGGTGACAAATGGTGAAACTAAGGCTACCCACTTAAGCAGTGGCACCAGTATTGGTAATTCGAATACTGCAAAACATACTACTGTTACAACCATTGAAAATGGGATTAGTGGCACTAGATCTTCACCTGCAAAAAAGAAAGAAGCTTCCAGCCCTAATGCTAACACGACACAAAGTTATAATCAGTCTTCCAGCAAGCCAAACAAACCGCCTACTTCTAGCAATAGAGGCAGGCATAGTCGAGTACTAATTAGATCAGCTTATGATGCTACAAATTCAAATACATCCACCTTTTCTGATGTGAAATCGTTCAAACCAACAACTATACCAACGAGTAATGGCACTGACACGTCAACATATGAAAGCCCAATCACACCAGAATACAAAAGTCTAATCATATCAGAAAATAGCAATCCTGCTACTTCAACTAACCTCAAAGTTGCTAACATCGTTAACACCTTTTCTATAAAATCGACTGTCAGGTCTTCATACAAAAGTCCTGTCACATTGACACATCGGATAGGTGAAATAACGGCCGCTGTTCGAAGGGACCTTACAACGACTGAATCTACTGCCAGAAAAGACCTCACAACGACTGAATCTGCTGCCAGTAGGGACATCACAAGGACTGAATCTACTGCCATAAAAGACCCCACAACGACAGAATCTTCCGCCAGAAGGGACCTCACAACGACTGAATCCACTGTCAGAAAGGACCTCACGACGACTGAATCTACTGCCACTGTCAGAAAGGACCTCACAACGACTGAATCTACTGTCACTGTCAGAAAGGACCTCACAACGACTGAATCTGCTGCCACTGTCAGAAAGGACCTCACAATGACTGAATCTACTGCCACTATCAGAAAGGACCTCACAACGACTGAATCTACTGCCACTATCAGAAAGGACCTCACAACGACTGATTCTACTGCCTCTGCCAGAAAAGACCTCAAAACGGCTAAAAACAATAACACCATTATAGGAAACGATAGAAAGATATCGGAATCAAAACAAGAAAATGTAGGAGCAGTCAAGTCCAATGGTGCTTCTGAAGGTGAAATAAAAATGCAAGTCTTGGTGATAGAAAGAAACGGCATTATTAAAAAAAGTGAGGCTTCTAAATTTCATTCAAACTTGGAGACCTACAAGATGCCCAAGGTTAGAGATTCATATCCCATCCAGAGAACATCAAATTCAATGGTATTCAAGGCAAAGATTCCCATTACTAATTCAATAGCAAGTAACATATTGACATTGAACGATCTTGTTAATTGAAATGAGAGAGTTGCGCAGAAAAAGGACAAGTGGTGCGCTGTATAACGTCGAAGACCTGAGTAATACGTCGAAGATCTCTGTAGTTTTAATGGAAGTCGACACATTCAAATTATAGCATTTGAAGCCGGTTGGATAGCATAGTCGGTAACACGCTTGCTCAATAAGATGGATGTCACGGGTTAGAGTCCCAACAGGTCCATCTCTGACAGTACCCTTCGATACAGAAACAAACGCTTAGCTTTTCTATTTCGAGCTTAAACAGTACAAAAGCGTATAAGATCAAGTCTCTTGTCTCTTTCGGCATGTGTATTTGTAGGAGTGTTCTGGTGGTTGGATGCTGTCTGTTGTTGCACATCCCGCTTGGGACGTCCCTGACATCGCCTGCGGGTGAAGAACCGAACGTTAAATTCTCATTGATTGATTGAAATATTGCTGGATCTGATCTCCATGGCCCAAATCGGACATTAAATCCTCAATTTGTTGTATAATGCCATAGTAGAGTGATTTTCTGTAATCGTGTAGCAATAGCTAAATGGCAACAGTGTATCACCTGAAGTCCTGAAAAAAGTATAATGTTTTGAATTTCAGATAGATCTGACCACTGCTTCCAAAAGCCTTCCGATTCTATATAGAATCGGCAACTGTTACAAAAAGGTGTAGATATCCGTAAAACATGAGCAGATGGTCATACCGTGGTCTAACCGGAGTGGATCCGGGAAATTTATGAATTTAACCTAATACCGAAAACTGCTGGTTTTGTAGGAGGCGACTAAAGCAGATACGACAGTGGAGAGTTGATAGCCATGCATGTGGCAATGATTTCTGTGTTAAAGACCACCTGGTCATTCATATTCAAGACTTGCAGAGTTCATGGATGCCACATCAGTTGTGACCTTAGGCTGCTTGACTCTCCATTTAGCGCTACTGTGGCATTTCTTATGCGGCGCTTAATCAATATATTGATTGATTGATTGATGTAGCTGTATTTGCGCGTGGACAGGTTTAAACTTGTGTTAATTGAGGTAGAAGAAATCTAGAGTTGATAGACTATTGATAACATTAGCCTTGCAATACTAACCTGCATATTTCTATTTCTATTTTCTGACGAAGATTTTGACATGGTGATGTAAACTGTAACTTTGCTTCAAAGCTTTCTTCATAGAATACAATAATGTCGACTGGGTTTGAGTGGACAGTTAGTATTGCTTGTGCTGTTGGAGACGACCCTGATAACGTCGTCAGTGGATTAAACGGACGTTAAACTCATATTGTATTGTCTTATTCTTCTTCCTTTTTCAGGTGTCCTTCCGGTTCGCAGCTTTGACGGTCATGGCTTTCCAAATATCTCTGTCTCCAGCAAATCCAATCATTTCAACTTCAACGTTCATCCATTCACTGAGACTCTTTGTATAGGTAATTCTTTGTCTTCCTTGATCTGTATAGTATTAACTCGTAAGATTCAGGCCAAAGGCATAGACCGTCAAAGCCAAGGATAAAATCTGGTCTTAAGGCCAAGACCAAAGTCAAGGCTTAACAACACTGGCTGGGCCAGTGATCCCAGAAAAATAGCGTTAGCGATAACACACTTGCAATTAAATAGGACGTCAGGGTTTCAATTCACAGAGTCCGTCTCAAACAACTTCCTTGGAAACGGAAATAAACTTTAAAGTTTACTCTTGTGCCTTATGATCTATACTACCCTAGTTGAGTAAAGGAAACTTGAGAATAATCAAACCGACTACTGCAGGTTATTCATACGAGCCGGCTAACGTAGATACTGCACTGAAGGGCAGAGTGATCTGGGCCTTGGTTTCTGTGTATTAGACCTATTGGTCGCTCAACTTGCAGACTTTCGGAGGCCTAGCCACATCGTGTGTGACCTATGTCAGGTTATGACGTCCCTGACATCGCCTCCGGGTGAGGAACCGGACGTTTAATCCTCATTGATTGATTGATTGATTGTTGGGAATCGAACACCCGGGATATCACTTGCATCATAATACATGTACTATAAATCCTGACGATGCCTTTGGGTTAGAAAAATGGTATTAAATAACTGTCATTAATCATCAGTTGCTATCGTGTTACAGCCCGGAAAACTTGAGAAACCAACCGAATGCTGCACGTGTTTCGTAAAAGCCGACTAACGCAATCACTGAGTAAGACATTTCAATGAGAAACTACCATAGATCTCACGTTTTGAGAACAAACGCATAATTAAAGGTGTTTTAAAAGAACAACTCTGTGAGGAGACTAGATTGTTCAGCTGATCGATGGTGTGCTCATTGATACGTGAAATAGTGGACAGTGTGGGCATTTGTGACTTGGACCTGCCGTCTTGCAGAGCATTAAAATATAGATTAATCATCATATAGTAACAGAGATACACTTGTTAACAGAGTTCCATCCTTATTATCATTTATAAAATTAGTGCTATCTGTAAACTAGCACATTACACAGACTAAAAAAGCTGTAAAGCTAAGTTTAACGTCTATTTTCGTATCCGAGGATACTGTCAGAGACGGTTCCAGCTGGGAATCGAACCCGTGACCTCCTGCTTATGAGGAGAGCTTGCTATCGACTCTGACATCCAACCGGGTCAAATCGTCACTAATTAATCGTAGCTCTATTGATAGTTAATTGCTGATGTCATATAACATATCTTAGAGACAAAAATTAAATACAATGCAAGAGAAACAATTAAGAACCGATAGGGATAAGAAATAACGCCGTAATTCAATTAATCAATTAACTGGTGAATGAAAAACATACATGAAGTTGACTATAGTAAAAATAGCAATATAGCACTTGATGCAAGTAGTAGTAGTACGCTTAGTAATTCATTAGCAACTTCATTGTGACATATGCACAACGTTACAAGCTAGAAATACAAAATACATACAATACAACGACAACAGGTCCTAAATTAGCAGTAAGTTCTTGAATGACCACGTCATAGGTTTGATTCAGTAAAATCAAAAGGAAAGGATCGATCAGGCTGAAAGTGCTTATAATTGTAAAACTGGCGAACACAAAAAGATGTAGTGCTCCGAAAAACGGACTAAAAGTAAATGTCCTGCTATAAAGTTCGATATATATTAAGTTCTTGGATAATAAATATAAAAGGCTAAAGCAAAAGCCGAATTTAACGTTAGATTCGCGGTCCAAGGTCTACATCAGTGACGGGACAGCCCTGGGATTCAAATTGCAGACCTATTTTCAGTCTCAGTCCAGTCGCTTAACCGTAACGAAACCAGCTCTTGCCATGCAATACAATAAATATACAATACAATGAAGATTTAACGTCCGGTTCCTCACAAATGAGGTACAATTGGCTACAAAATAATCTATCCAACCAACCGTACAAATAACGTCATATATATATATATATATATAATTATATATTAAAATAATTATCGTTTTAACCAAAAGACAACATCACATAAACGTAAAATAATTCTTTCAGTTTGACATCTCATATGCTTATAGAACACATTTCATTTCAAAACAATTATTATCAAAATCCGTTCACATTTTCAACAAACAATTTCAAAATCTCTTAAAATTAATTCACTTAGCAGTGGCTGATGCTGTGACCGGGTACCTGCAACCCCCAAAAATTAGACAAATTAATAGAAGAAATAATATTTATTAAATATAATAAATCCTTCTGTTATATAAGCTATTCAGCGGAATAGCTTACAAAACGGAATAGCTTATTTGACGTCCCTGAAGTCGTCGTCAGATGATGAAACGGACTTTAAATTCGCATTGATTGATTAATTCAAGAAACTACAGGTACGGGCAAACCACGGCAATCATATATGGAGACTCATTGGTGAGCTTATGTAACTGGATTCCAACTCAGAAAACGAAATGAAGAAAAGACAGTGTTAAGCAAACTACGCTCAACAAAGGATAGACACCAGTGGATCATCAAAGGAAGGACACCATGATCGCCTAGGTTCGGAAGGGATACGGTACTTAGAAAAGAGAGAATACCATCAGTTTTGAGACAAAACTTCACCCACCCTAAAGCCCTCACTCCCCTCCCCATATAAATTGCAGCAGCATAAAAATTAAGCCAATAATAATTAATAAATATATTAGCAAGTCAATTTAAGTCAATGAAATCGGTTATGGAACAGCCAACACAGCCCCCCTCCCTCAATCCTGCTTCCATAACTGCCATGTGTACAAATTGTTACATGAACGACAAAAGATACGGGGGGGGGGGGTTGGTTAGGCGCATTGGTAGGGTGCGTGCCTCAGAATCAAGTGATATGGGATCTATTCCAGGGTAAGACTTAGAAACGGATCTGGTTGTGACTCGAACCCATGACCTCCTGCTCATCAAAGAAGCTGCTACTGATTAGGCTATCCAAGCTGGTAGAATTTTTACACATTTCTACCTTTAACTTCGCTTACAAGAGGCAGTGCTAAATATTCGGTTATAAGCACTACTAGGTAGAATAGTTTTACAATTCAACAATATTAATATAGGTTTAACGTCCTTTATCCATAATATCGCTCTCTCTCTCTCTCTTAGTGTACTGTCCAATGGCAGGTCCATGGCATATAACAAACACTAAGTACTAGATGGTACACATACATGAACCCCTCAATATATATCTACTGAGTAAGGTGATATTTACCTAAGGTGATAAAAATCGACATTTTTCTACGGTGATCAAGCAAAACTTCCTATACCGTCTCATTGTAGCTACAGCATCCAGTTTAACATTGGCTAAACAGGTTTATCGAACACTGAATAATACTATCAGCCAAGTAAAAAGTCTAATACATTATGAATAACTAGAACCCTAGATAGCACGGGCTAAAACACTTTGAGAAAAATATAAAGAGACTGCACTATTAAAAAAAGAAAATTAAAATCTAATAAATTTATGATTCCATGATAACTCGTGTTGTTACATTTCATACAAAAAAGAAAGTAAACTAAACATGCTTACAGTACATAAATAGATACACTGATATACATTTGGCATAACAGAAGAAAATTTGAATATAAACTTAAACAATAGCCCAACGGAATACAATACAACATGAGTTTAACTCCATTTCATCATCTAACGACGACATCAGGGACATAAGGTCTTATATAAGCCTAAGTACTATAGCACAAATTAAGATATACGTGTAGACTGTTCACAGGATATTAGGATAGTACATAATAAGTCATTAGGATAGTTAAGAATAGACTAATAAACAACTGTGCATGAGACAAGAAGCGACTACAGCAGATATAATAAAGGATGAAACGTCATAGCTAATAGATATGCATAGGTGATTACATTCCTGCAATAAATTATAATGCAATATGGGTTTAACGTCCGTTGCATCATCCGACCAAGATATCATGGGTGTATTACACAATACTAAAAAATAACTATTATAAAGGTTTGACAATGCTTTAAATAGCTGCTATATAACATAATTAACATACAATTAATCAGGGATTCCAATAAATGTGACAGGCGACTGGACGATAATATCCAGGATGCCATAATATTAATGTCCATATTATGGCACACTGTAAAAAAGAAAATATAAGTCACAAACTGGACATTAAAGCCTCACTGATTGATTGATTTATTGCTCCCAAAGTTATACAGTTAAATAAAGAAAGACGTTAATATTGACATGGCTGCAACATTGGGTGATATAAAACAATTAATTCTTAGCTTTTATGAATTGAGGGCGAGTTTCTAAACTCCAGGTCAGGTTTTTCAAACCAACGGTTCTGAAATAATTTATTATCTACTCCAAATAATATAAAAATGGTTTACTTTATCTACGACTTGGCACCATTGCATAGCAACCAATTTAGACGTGGAGTTCAGAATTTTAGTAGTTTAGAATATTTAGAAGAAATGACCCATCTACTTAATTAGAAAATTGTTAACTTAATCTGTCAGTTGGAACAGTTACCAAGCAACCACTACTGATGTGAAGTTTAGAAACTGGCCCTTACAACAATTATACAAGGGCGGAAATTTAGGGGGAGTCCGGGGGTCGGATTCCCCCCAAAAAGTTTGAGATGGGGGGTCGGAGTATCTTCTACCCCCACAAATTTGAGATATTTTGGCTTAAAAGTGAGTTTTATTAAGATTTTTATGCCAAATTGTTGAGTGTATGACTGTTTTGTATACTTTCATAATTTCTGACAGATTTATGCCAAAATATGAGAATCCAAATTTCACTGGACCCCTCCCCAACATTTCTGGACCCCCCAAAACTCGGACCAAGTCTCCAACCATGCAGCAGTAAGAAACTATTGGAATGTATAGATAAATACGTACAATTCATTTGGCCTCAGCGTAACCGACTCATTGCGAGCAAGTTCTCTGATCTCGTGCATCAGTGATAAGCTCATCCATCTGACTCTCTTCACTCGCATCTCTTTAAACAGACTCTCAACGACAACAGCATCAGATCCTGAACCGCATTCAGAGACCGGAAGAGAATAACTAGAACTGAACTCCTGTTTGTGCAAAACAATCGCAACTTCGTGAATACTGTCGGGTTTTAAGTCATTAGGATCATCAGCACCTAGTAATCGAAGACTAACCAGCAAAACATCACAAGGTAGCGCTGCGGTGAGAAAAGACAGTGGATGAATCTTCGCAGAATTAGACGCAATGGTTGATACTATCGGGTAATTCCTCATTCGCTGCGTAAGTGTGTGTGAAGAGAGAGACGGTGCGCTAACGCATTTCTCGCAAAGATTTCCTGTATCCGTTCGTTCTTCAAAGATTATCGCGAACCTGCTAACCACAGGTCTACCATCCAGTACCCCCTCACCCATACCCCTCCCATCATCATACCGCAATTTTCTATCTATCATAACCTCAATACCCCCCTCCATCTGACTACTCACCCCAATCGGCTGACTAGTTAGAACAGAAAACCTCTTTCTCTCATCCTCGATATAAACACCGGATGACGCTGGATAATAGTTTGCTTCCAGTGGAAGACGGGAAAATCGTTTACGTTTCACCGAATGATGTCCATTCTGATCGGTGTAGAACGTCTCGTGGTTCACAACATCACTCGTTAATCTTATTATCAGTTCTTCGTCGTCTAGTTTTGACCCATCTACGATGTTTTCAACAAATATGGCAACACCGGACAGTGACGTGGTATTTACCACACGAAGTATCTGAGTAACGTAGGAGTGGGAGATACGAAATTCTGAAACCACCGGGCCAACGATTCGAGTTATCTTCGGAGGTGATTTGAAATGTTTACCGGTGGCCAGTCCAAAAGGTGCAAATATGTAAGCACCGCTGCGACGAGATTTATACGTCAGAAACTGCATATCAAGAGGAATTTCACTCGTGGAGTCACTGCCTCGATGCTTTAGCGACACGTGCTTCAGGTGACCATTGGCTTTTGATAACACCAAACGTAGAAAATTATTCTCAATGGAAAGCTCAGCGTAATCAGCTTGCTGTTGATTGGTCGATGCATTATAATTTTCCATCAATGACTGATGAGCATATGGTGAATACTTCTCTACATTAATGTTGTAGGTTACAAAGGATAGAGCGGGAAGGTCAACAATAAATGCTGCCTGAAAAACTTCCGCTAATAATTCATGAGTATCACCCCAAGCAGGTAATATCTGTGTCACGATGACCTTATTATTCTGGTCAGAAATAACTATATTCTGTTTATTAACGTTTAATTTGATCAATTCTTTCCTATCGTGTGTGAGAGAGTTATAAAGTACAATTTTTATTCCATTATTATGTATCATTACCACGTCTTCGGTAGGTTTCAATATCCGCATATTTATCGGATCCAATACTTTAACCGCCAAATTATCGTTTTTCAACTCACGTACCGATGCATAGAATGAAGAAATGGCATCTTTAATACTATATTTGCTCAATGTTAGCGCTTTCAGAAGTTTTCTCTCGTAATCCTTTGATACGTATGACCTAGCTGTGCCAGTGATCGCATCATGATGTTGGAACAGCGCTGAGTGTTGCCTCACCTGAGCCAAACGTCCTAGGTTCAACTCCCGCTCAGACTGGTCTGACGAATACTGATGTGAAGCAAAAAGAAGGCTGTTGAGAATCTCTGCGGCTCTGAGGTAGATTTCCACGTCACGACCCAAATTCTTAGCCAGAGGGCGTGTGGTGAAATATCCAGTCCAGTATTGGTCGTCGTGATCGGTGTAGGGAAAGAAATCTCCGCTGAGGGATGGGAAAAACCTCTTCGGGTTTGCCTGTCAGAACAAATAGAAAGAGACCAAATTAAATTCAGCAAAATCATTAAATATATTATTCATATGACGTCCCTGATATCGTCCTTGGATGAGGAAATGGCCGTTAAACCACTATTTTTATTTTTATTTTCAATGCCCTGGGCGGTAAATGACCCTGTCCAGAGTAAAAATAAGATAGAATAGATTTTAGTACCTTATAAAATAAACTTCTTTAGATAAAATAAAGCAGTTAAAATACTCTTTTTTGCCGCGGAAGCATAGCGCGTTGTGGCGTTGGATTGCCATGGACACTGTTGGACAATGGACAGCTTCTGCCATTATTATTTATTATTGTTTTATATATAATCATGGATAAAGTCTTGGGAAGAGTTCGAGTGCAAAGACAGCTGATGAATACGTTAGGAAGTAGAAAGCATGGTTGGAGAGGCATTTTTCAGTATGAAGGATTTGTTGAAGGAAACAATAGAGGGTAGAATGAAAGGATAGAGGGTCAGCGGAAGACCAAGAATAGAAACGTTGGATGAAATGATAACTGGATCATATCCAGGGCATTTATTAAACATTGTAATTGGTGGGGAAATTCCCCACCAGCCCTCTCAAATTCCCCATCAGTCCCTGACCTTTTCCCCACCTGCGATTTCCAAATCATGTACCCAAATAGGGTGATTTTATGAAAATCAGTGTCAAATTTTGCAAATTTGCTAATGGTACGCGCAAAAATGGCCCTTTTTCATAAAATATCCCCAGCAGTGAAACTTCCTTAAAAAAATGCCCTGCTTGTCATCTACAAGCTTTGCCTTATTTCTCTCTGTCCTCTCCTCTCCCCTACAGGCTTTGCCTGTGTTGTTTCACAGTCTCCACTTGGAGAAATCAGTGGGTGCACCAGATGTTCGTGCCACACTCATGCCCGCTAACATTCCTCATGCTCCCCAGTCTTCCACTGGTCTAGTTACCGCTAGTGGCCCCTCGATCCCCTCATGTAGAGCGAAGCAAGGCCAGATCCGCTCCCCTAATTGGAAAGAAGGTGTCTGGGGACAGTAAAGTTAAAGCGGTGGCCAGGAGACTTTCTGCTGGGCTCCTGGAGATGGACACAGAGGTTGAGGGAATGAAGGAACTACTCAAAGAAGCTGGTATTCCTGAGTGCTATTGCAAAAAATCGTCGGGGAAAAAGAAGGAAGGAAGAGAATACAAGTCTGCTGCATTCTTTATCTCATGTGATATAAAATACAATGACATAATATTCAATGATGACACCTGCCTGTTAACTGCTCTTATAGAGAGTGGTTCTATAACCAAAAGGACTCGGGTAAACTAATATTAATGTATTAGTGTACAGTACCATGGCTGCTAACTCAATCCCAGCTACTTCTAATGGTTTAATCGATAGTGACTTAATCACTAATTCAAACATAGGTCTTTTTACACCCGAGTCATCCAATAATGTTAAATATTGCAGATTCTCACTCTCACTGCAATTCATCAATTTTTCATGTCAACATTAGAAGCATTAATGCTAATTATATGAAATAATTATAGAATAATTTTTGATAATTATAGAATAATTATATAACTATTGGATCTGCTTAACACTTATAACCAGAAGTTTGATTTAATCCTGTAATCTGAGATCTGGTCGACTAATTTAACTTTTCTTTTATAATATTTTTCCGAACTATAAATTTATTCCTTGCCCTCCTTCCGCCCAGAAGGCGGGCAGGGTCGCAGTATTAATCCATAAATACTCTATGTATTAAATTGTATTTACAAGAAATGAAAAATTGAGCATATTTCTCTTTTATAGACATCCAAGTAAATCAATGCCTGATTTTATTGACCTGTTCTTTAAATTACTGCTAAGTTTAAGCCAACTAAGATAAGTATAATATGTGGTGATATGAACATTGATTTTCTTAAATTTAATTCTATCAGCTGTATTGAATGATATGCTAATGATTTGAGCAACATAAATTTCACACATTTTAATGTTCCCAATGTGTTAACAACTCGAGAACTATCATAATAGACCATGTTTTCTTCAACTTTTGGTTCTGATTGTTCCAGGAGAAACAGCATTAAGTCCCTTACTGTAATGAGTGACATCAGTGATCATTATGATAACATAATTTTATTTGTTTCCAGCGATAAAAGGGTGACCTATTCTGATCCACCAATAATACGAATAAATAATAACAAAAATATTAACAAATTTCAAAATAATCTCTCAAAGAAGACTGGACGACCATTTATTGTTCTATAAATATTGATGAACCGGTTGCATTGTTAACAAATACTTCAACAAATATTTTTGAATCAAACTTTAATATGGTACAGTGCTCACACAAAAGCTTTCAGATAAACCGCGGATAACTAGTGAAATAAAGGAATGCATAAAAAATAAAAATGACTTGTACTTTAAATATAAAGGAAGTAACAGCATACTAATGTATGTTTTATAAATAAATTTTCTTTTTTGTTTTAGATCTCTCCTCTCCTTTCCCCACCTTTCCTGTCCTGTCCTCTCCCCTCCCCTAATGTATGTTTTTTAAATAACTTTTCTTTTTTGTTTTATATCTCTCCTCTCCTTTCCCCACATTTCCTGTCCTGTCCTCTCCCCTCCCCTCCCCTTATTTATGTTTTTTTAAATAAATGTTCTTTTTTGTTTTAGAATTCTCCTCTCCTTTCCCCACCTTTCCTGCCCTGTCCCCTCTCCTAATGTATGTTTTTTTAAATAAATTTTCTTTTTTGTTTTAGTTTTCTCCTCTCCTTTCCCCACCTTTCCTGTCCTCTCCTCTCCCCTCCCCTAATGTATGT
>JAQFZF010001224.1:0-14585 GCA_034695365.1 Enchytraeus norvegicus | reverse complement strand
GTTTAAGCCTAGAGTTAGAACGGATACTGGCAAGTACTCTTTTTCCTTCAGGGTTGTTGATTTGTGGAATTCTTTGCTTGATGATGCTGTAAATGCACTGTCACTGAATAGTTTTAAGAATAAGATAGATGTTGTTATTAATTTTGTTTGGGGATTAAAATAAGCTTTTAGCTTTCTTCCCTATTTCTGCTACCTTTATAAACTATATAGTCATGTTGGAGCTGGAGATAGAGCTGGTAGCAGCTCTGGTAAATTCGGGTAAATAAATGGAAGATCTCTTCTTCATTATGTTATGCCTATTAGCCTATTAGGTAGATTACTTTCTTATCTATCCTTTTTTCTAGTCTTCACCTTTCAGTGATTCAGTAAGCTGCCAACGCCAAGGATAATCTATTAACGCTATTTATGCTATATTATAACCTTCTTGGCCAACGCTGCCGATGGAATGTTTTTGTGTACAACGTGGCAGCACTGCTGCACTGAGCTTCTTCTGAGCTTTGTCGTCGTCCATTTTGTATTTTGGGCGAGACGAGGATAAGGTTTCATTGTGAGAGAAATCAGTGAATTGTTAACAAAGTTAGGCAGAGTTAGGCGAGAGCACTTCCGGTCAGTTCTCTCACGAGAGAATCCACGCACGATATATTTGTGAGTATCTGATTGGCCAGATCATATTATTAAAATTGTAAATATTTGTTCTTAAATTTAAGTAGTAATGCCGGCTTTTCCGGATTTTCTAAAAATTGATTATCAGTTCATTATTTATATCTTTGGCCTTTTATTTTTCGTTCTGAATGAATTATGTTTTATAAGGTTTGAGTCGGTTGTAGAGATCTCTAAAGTGCCTCACTCATTATAGCTTATGTGTATTGCGTCTTTTGTTGTTTTTTAATTAAATAATTATTGCAAGAATTGTCTAAAGATATCATGCTTATTTATAATAAACTAGTATTTAGCCCATGAATGATTTCACGGATTCTAGTATAATTCGCAGTGGTTCTTCTTCCGAAGACTACCCACAAAAACTTTATAACATGCTATACACCGCTGGATGCGTAATTTTGCGTATTGACTTCACGAATCAGGTGCTGCAATCCGTTTGTTGCTTGGACGAACCTACACCAAGTTATTGACGTTATATGAAGTATTTTTACATAGAAATGCATAGGATAGGGTTAGGGTCCAGATTAGGGATTGGGTTAGGGTCTGGGTTAGGGTTTGGATTAGGGTTAGGACTAATCCCACCCAAACCCTAACCCACCCCTAACAGTAGCAATAATATTTTGAAATAAAAAAGTAAAAAATAAATAAATAATATTTTTTGGTGGTCTTCGGAAGAAGAACCGCACTGGTTCTGTCGACTATTAAGCCTATTCTCTTTCGCCAGGGAGCGCCATCAAATAAAATTCTGATAGAGAAACTTTAAATTGTAAGAGGGTGCCAGCTACCCATTATTGTTGGTCTATTTGTTGATGAATCCGCCATGGTTTTACTCTCACCCGTCATTTCTATTTCCTTGTGTATTCTACATCCATAACGTTTCAAGCAAACTATGTAGATAGAATATTATGCCATTTTAAAATTTTAAAGACAAGGAATATAATCACAGAAACCCTAATTTTCCCATGGAACAAAAGGCATCGTATTTAGGTGTGGCGTAGGCGAAGCCCTTGTGTTGAGATAAACTAGATTTTCTATTCGATTGTGTGATCATTAATGAGCGAGACAGTAGGCATTGTGTAGCAGTTTTTACCTGAGCTTGCCGTTTGACATCACTGTACTGATATTAGAAATCTGATATTTTTCTGATGGGGTTATGGCCAACCAAATTATGCGTTTGCCTCAGAATCAAGTTACCGAGGATTGAATCCCTAGTCAGTCGACAAATACTACCCCTGGCACAGGTGCTTGTAAGCGCCTGGAAGATGAAATTTGGTTGCATATCTGCTCTAGCCACCAATTAAGTTCTGTAAAAAAAGCAAAAGTACATGGAAAAATCATGGAGTGGAAAAAGGAGTGATTCGCCAGATAATGGCAACAGTCGTGTGTACAGTCAAGAGCGGCACCACAATATTTAAAGCGTGGGGGGGGGGGACAAAAAGAGTTTAGAAAGTGCATTTTAATAGAAAATGAACAAATTTGCACCAATTTCCCAGAAGTGGGGGGATATTGCCCCTCCTCCCCAGTTAGCATGGTGGCGCCACCCTTGTGTACAGTCATTTAACAACACCTGAGCGTGTAAAGTGGTCTCGAAAACCGGCACCGGCCAAGACACTGACCAGTGTAGAAATTGTCATTGATAAAATAACCATAACAAAAATAATAATAATTAGATCAATTTAGATGAATATTTTTCGGTTTCTTTTACAGAACAGCTCTGATAATTTAATCCATTGGTCTCTAAATACAGGATAATATTTAGTTAAGTGATACCGACTACTTTACTATCAACTGCTTTACATGTTCTCTTTGTGTTGCAATATGATGGGAAATAGTATATAATATTATGGTTGTGTAATATGTGTATCATATCTAATAATATTGAATTGTCTGCGTTTCAAAAGTTTGTAAGGTGGTGAAGACTGTCAATTCAGGTGAAGAAAATGGCAAACGATGAATCACGTAAGTATCTGATTGATTATAATGTGTCTTATTTATGTAAGCATATAGGTCTACTTTGTAAAAATAATTTTTAAGTACAAAGTGACAGTACTTTTGTTCAAAACTACTTTGCCCCCCCCCCCCCAAAAAAAAGATTAAAAGTGACAATTGTGTATGTTATTAAACTTGATTCAATTTTTTCAACGGTTGGTTAGTCTTTGATTCCATAATTTGAAGTTTGTGCCAATGTTGGTCATCTTAACTAATAATACCTTTTGCTACTGATATATCTAAATATACAATCTAGGCTGGCAAGCTTAGGTTTTTTAGGTTTTATCTTTTTTAAAAGTTTAAAAGTTTTTTAAAAACCTTTTTTCTAAAAATAGTTAGGTTTTGTAAGGTTTTTTGTTTTTACAACTGAAAACAACTTAGATTTTATTTGAGAATTTTAACTTAATTTATTGAATTAATCTTTTTTTTACCTCTTCCTGCCTCCCTCCCTCTAACTCTCTCTTCTCTCTCCCTCTTTCTCCCCCTCCCCCCCCCTCTCTCTCTCTCGCTCGCTCAGTGCTCTGCCTATGGGTAGGTAGGTCCATGCATATATGCATTGCATAATTCTATAGTTTGTATGTCATATTTTCTTAGAGAAAATGTTGCTTTCTGAGATGGGTCTCCTTATTCTTTCTCAGTGACTTCGTTAATTGGCTTCCACAAAGCACGTGCAGCTTTCAGTGGTCTATTCTCCATCTTGTGGAGATAAACATAGGCCTATGGCCGCTACCCATCTTGCCTAGATTTAAACTATGCATATATGAAAGTGAAAAAAATAATATTTGAAGTTTGACATCAATAATCCTTCTCAACTTTACTCTCATTTTGCACTTGGGGAAATTTATCTTTTAGGAGTTCGGGGCATGACCCCTTCAGTTTGAAGAAGTGGGGCATACCTGATACTCAAAATCCACATCCTAAACAAAAAACCTAAAATTTTTGATTTAGGTTTTTAGGTTATTTCCAGCCCTGATTATAATAGATATGTCAGTGTCTAATTAGTAGATAATAATCTAACTGATATATATATATTGCTGAGTTTGTGGCTTATTAGTTTGGCATCTTTACCCAGGTTCAATCGGTGCACGATTGTAAGCCCAAAGTTGGCACTATGGGCTGGAAGCTGAATCAAAACTAAAATTAACAATTGGCATTTTTGTCTTATACTATTACTTGTAGATGTAGAATAATTATTAATGTTTAGTTAACATATAGCTCTAGATAGTTCCTTACTGGTATGTGTAGAATTAATAAGCCTATATTTGTTGATGTTTGGCTCTGCTAGTACTTCACTGATAGATGTAGAATTAATATTTCGTTGACATTTTGCTCTCGATAGTTTCTTACTTTTGTTCTTGATAGTTTCTTACATGTAGAATGTTTTGTGTGTTTCAGGTAACAAGCGACAGAACGGTGATCATGATGATCAGCCCTCGTCCAAGAGAGCTCGTGAGGATGGCGACGGCATTGACACTGAGATGAGACTTCTGCTGCCCAGCAAGGTCACAGATTAATTGCTTATTTATTAATAGTAATAAAGGTTTAACGTCCAATTTCCTCATCCAGGGATGATGTAAGGGATGTTTTAGTATGATTTGATGATTTATAGAAGCCTGCTGTATAACTTTTGTACAATTTTATTATTGTGAAATGTTGTATTCTACATATACTAGTAGAACAAATGCTCAAATATATTAAAAGCTAAACAAGGCTAATGGGGAGTTCTTATATTGAATAAATATACGGTTAAGAGTGTTTTTTGTTTAATTATATTTTAACCTCAGTTTTTCTTCTTAACAGCTCTATCGGTGACATATGAGCTCGGGTATTTGAACTGTGAACCTATGAAACCAGAGTCAAACACTTTTCCTATGTTCTACTGACTCGCCAATTACAAGATTTTAGGTTCGGCCAATAATGTGAGAACCAGATTTGTAAATTGTATTGTGATGTATGTGCTACAGAATGCTGGTGCAGTTATTGGTAAGGGTGGAGAGAATATTAAACGTCTGAGAGCTGAGGTAAGAGCTGTTATATTATAGTTATAGTGAATGTTGCTTGAAGTTAAATGTTAAATGTTTAGATTTAAAAAAAAGTTTAACTATTTAAAATAAATCTTAGAGATAAATTTCAAGATGACCTTTCACTCTATAGATACTAGATAGTTTAATTATTCACTATATAGTAAAATGTGTTCTTAAAATAATTCCTGCTCATTTCTTTCTCATAATAAATTTGATCTATTATGATTTCAAGCAAAAGGGTAGTATTTTTTGTGAAGATCTACAGAGTTCCTGCTGGTAATGGATCAACTCAGTTACTCAACAATTCTTTGTAATTATTTTATCTTTCAGTATATGAATGACAAACTGAAGGTTCTCTTTGGAAACAGTATAATTACGCTAGATACCATAGTTAATTGTTTCCATTTGATACTTTTCAAACATTTGTCCAACTTTAAAGCTCAGAATATTCTACACTCATTATTTGAACAAAGTTATCCTCATTCAATTGAAAATTTACTGTGTTTATTACTGTTGCGAATCATCCTTGATTGATCCAAGATTTTGTGATTTATGAACATTTATATCTAGATGACAAGTATCAATATAGTCTTGGAGAACTTTACATATTAAGTGGATTCTCAAATTGTCATCAAAGTTATTATGCAGACTTCCACTTATTTCTACTACATATTAAATTAATCTTCAAATTGTTTCCGTGTGTCATTGTATCCATATGATACCATGTCAAGCATCCATTCGTATAATAAGTCTAAAGATATCAAATTCATCCATAAATTGTCATCAAAGTCTAGTATGGACAACATTGGACATCCACATAGTCATATCTTAACAAGTCAAATTGAACCTAAGTTTTCATCAGTTTAGTGTGGATATCCATACATTCATATCATACGATGTCAAATTGATTCCTAAATTATCAATTTTGAAGTTTGTGGATTCCAATCCATGCATTTACTATCATAAGATGGAAATTTGATTCCTAATTGATCAAATTTGAAGTGTGGACGTCCATAAAATCACATAGTGTGTCAAATTGATTCCTACGTTATCATCAATTTATTTTAATGTGAATATCCATGCATCCACATCACACGATGCGAATTGATTCCTGAATGATCAGTTGATTCCTAACTGATCAAATTTTTTGTGGACTGTGGATGTCCATGTTTCCTATAAGATAACAAATTGATTTCTAACTGATCAAATTTGATTGAAGTGTGGACGTCCATAAAATCATATCATAATGTGTCAAATTGATTCCTGATTGATCAGATTTGCCGTGTGGATGACCATGTATTCCTATAATCAACTGATGTATTACATGATCTCACTGCTTACCTATTGTTATCTGTTTCATCCACTTGGACCACATTACGTCCATACGATGTTGTCCACCGATGATCAATCCAACCACTCCACCACCACTGGATGTTTGACGGATGATAGTTCCAGGCCAGGCTAACACTTCCAGATAGTCCCGGTCCCGAACGGTACGCATTAGCCGCTGCAGCTGTGGCGACGTGCCAACACAGCTACACCTGCTTCTATTCTTATTTGTAGTATCCAATTATCTCTAGTGTACCATGATCTACAACAGTCATGCTGGGCAAGCAAATACTATAGCACCAGTTTATGTGCCAAATAGTTAAACCAGCCATACTGTATAATGCATCTAATGCTAGAAGATCAATTCTATTTGCTCCTGGAGAATATCTATTTTAATAGCGATTTTGTTTTCTTGTAATTTAGGCTTAAGTTGCACTTATATTGATTTATTTGTCTTAAATGGAGCTCTTATTTAGTTTCCAATATGGTAAGGTCGTAGTAATCTAATATTTTTAAATAATAGTTTACTGTATCTAATTATGTAATTAGTATAAATAAATCGAAATATTAGTCTATTTTGACAAATATTTTACATTATTAGTTTAATTGAATCTGTTTAATCTGAAATTATTGCTTTGATTGATTGTCAAATTGATTTAGATAGTTAAATTTATATTTTATTTATATATATTTAAATTGGTACATGATGAATTTATTATAAATGTGTGTTGATCTGTTCTGAGAATATATGCACATAAGAGTGCCACTGCCACTCGGTCCTGCGCAACATTGTGCAATTCTCTACGTTTCACTTTCGGATTACCGTTATTGTAGAGGCTAGGTTTTGATTTCACTAACCCTAAGTGAAATATTTAGAGAGAGAAAAATTGGAAGTCAGCTCGGCACAGGTTTAACGTCATCTTAATTTTCTGTAATTATATTTTAAAATTGATATCTGAAGAACAAGTTGAATGAGCTGATAGAATTGTTATCTTTTGTAGATTGATGATCCTGCGTGGTGAGATTGGTCAGCTCTGCGGCATAGTCGCTGAAATTGTTCCTCTTCTTGACAAGGTAGGCTGTGTTCTATTAGCATATATAGTGTAATATATAGTGCATGAGACGTCCTTGACATAATCTTGGATGGGGAAATGTACTTAGAATTCTTTTTGTATGTAAAATATATTTCTGTCATTATATTTAACATTTCTATATACAGAAGTTTCTTGTTTTGGTTGTAGTCCTAACTATAGCACATAATTGTATTACTTTGACTAGATTTATCAATTTATAGAAACACGTTTTATACTGAGTTGATTATATTATGAGTGTTAAATAATATAGTTTCTTTTCTATGAGAAAAATCTGTAATATAGTTAATTGTTGTTTAATCGCTGCTATGCAATACTGTTGTATGATGATTGATTTGATTGATTGATTGATTGATTGATTGATTGATTGATTGTACAGCAGATGAAGAGGATTGTGATGTTAGGCTGTTGTATGATGATTAGTTGATAGATTGATTGATGATTGCATAGCCTGAAAGAGGAGAGGAAGATGACTGTGACCTGAGATTCTTGGTTCACCAGAGCCATGCAGGACGGATCATTGGTAAGGGTGGAGAGAGGATCAAAGAACTTAAAGAGGTATGTCTGTAGTCCACAAGAACATGATCAGTATGGTCAGAGCGAGTTTAGAAAAACAAGACAATTTTAAAGTCAAATAATTGTCAATGTAATAAGGTATCCTATGTGGATGTGGAGGCTGAAACAGTTCATTGTTTTAAGAATTATAGGTTGGAGAGCCATTAGGAAGGTCTTCATTTTAATTAAAGTATGTGTTAACTTATTAAAACTAGTGACTATCATGTTTACTGATCATGTGTGTGTTGTTTCTCTTTAGTGTGCACTGTGCATGCACTAAACAACAACTTCTATATAGCGCACTCTTAACTAAGTCTCTGAGGTGCTTTAATGTGAAGTGTGTCATGTTTATGTTTTGTGTGTATTCGTTGTTCATATTTATGTGTTGTTTCTTGCCCAACAGGAGACGCAGACCCAGATTCGTGTGTTCACCGAATGCTGCCCTGAGTCCACGGACAGAGTCGTCCAGGTTCTGGGTAAGACAGCTCAAGTCGTCGCCTGTGTAGGGCGCATCCTGGAGATGCTGGACTCGGTATGATACAACTTATCCTGTTCTTAAATCTCTTATTTTTTTCTGACCTTCTGGTCAACTACTACTTTTGCTATATTATATTAATTTTAATTTTCTTTTGTATTGAGTTGGTAGACTTGCTATCACATGTCTGACACATGGAAGATTTAAAATTACTGTATGGAAATGTCAGTATGTAGCCTAATTATAAATGTAGTGCTATTTACTATCAAATAGTTAACTTATAAGTTGTAGTACTGTACTATAATGTGCATAGTCTGAATTTAATATTATAACTAAGAAGCTCTACATAATACATGATTATTATTATAACGCGCATCTTAGTGAAGATATTGTACTTGATTAGTTCAGCTATTGTACTTGATATTAGAGAAATCATATTAAAGTAAATATAGTTTTAAACGAGAAATATGCATGATGTCATACCATCATGGGTTATTTTCAAAGTAGCCTGTGTTTGATGTTACCATGTTTTTTGTCATTTTTCTTGCTTAGCAACTTTGAATCAATTGGCTTTCCATGGGTGCATGATTAGAATCTAGGCTCACTCGTCACTGATGTAGCCGTTAGGCTGTGAAACTGACGTAGAATTCGGCAGTAGTCTTTAAGCCGTTGCGTTTGCTATGTATTCTCTGTTAACGTTTGTGTATGTGTAGTCTGCGGTGAAGGGAATGAACATACCGTACACCCCGAGTAACTTTGACGAGAGTTTTGCTGACAAGTACGGAGGATTCAGGGGCGGGCCCGGGGGCGGCAGGATGGGGAACAGAGACAAGTTTGATCGCGGGGGTGGAAGGTAACACTTCTCATTCTTCATTATACGTGCTTGTATAGACAAGCACCATATATTAATTGATTGATTCTCCGTTACTTATCACATTGCTGATCTATTTTGCTTTATCAGTCTTGAGCTTTATATTTAAATAGTTAATATCTTCTCTAAACTAAATAGCGTTTTACATAACTTTTAAAATACTATGTTGACTTCTATTGATTCAATTAATGTGCATTGTGTATGTAACACAGTGTATATAGCTTTGTGTATATAACCCAGACTCAAAGATAATTTTAAATTAAGTAGCAATTTTTGCAATTTAGAGCTATACTGTGTGTACTTAATTACCATCATCACCAAAATACTTATCAAAATGTGCCATACTAGCAGCAGTCGGTATACATTTACCAAGACACGGTCTGGCGACTTCTCTTGCTAGCATTTGTAAACGAATCCCATCCTTCCCGCCATCTGGTGAGAACAGTAGTATTTGCAATTATTATTATTTTGTGTGTGCTGTAGAGGAGGCATGAGAGGTGGTAGTAGAGGTGGACGAGGGTTTGACAGGGATGGAGGAAGAGACTTTGGTGGAGGTCGTGGTGGTGGTGGGAGAGACTTTGGTGGTGGAAGAGACTTTGGAGGTGGAAGAGACTTTGGTGGCGGGCGTGGAGAGCGTGACTTTGGTGGTGGAAGAGATTTTGGATCTCGTGGCAGCAGGTGTGTGCTCAATTATTGACTTATTATTATTGTACTTCTCTGTAGATATTGTACATGTAGCTAAGATTAAAGTATCTTGTATTTTGATGTGTGTGAGTTAAAAAAACTGACATTTGAATCGATTGACACGATTGATTCCCCAAGACAATGAGGCTTCAAGGTGTGTTTCACTCTAAAGACAATATTAAATAAATATTGTAGCTTTTAGATGGGCAGATGCTGTTGAAGGTAATGGACACGGTTTATTAAATTATATGCTTTTGAAATAGTAATCACATTCACTTCAAGATCTGCGATATCCAATATCCATATACATCTTTTATCTTAATATATCTCTCATAAGGATGGGTGCAGTCTATATGAATTTTCTTCTGTGCGGACGCCGGACACTTGACTTGCATCAAATAATATCGTTTGTAATTTATGTTCTTGTAGCAGCGGAGGATATGATCGCATGGGGAGAGGGGCTGGTCTATTGGACACACAGTTTGGAGGTGGTGCAGCGTTCGGGGGCTTTGGGGGAGGAATGAAGAATCTTATGGTAGGATAGATTTCTTCACATAACGAGTAGTTTAATCCATTTCATACATTCTTCAAGATTCATCTTGCTGATATTGTGTGAATTTTAATCAAGTTAGATATTGAGAAGTTTAAAGATAAAGAAAGAGAAGTTTAATATTGATGTATATTTAATATTTTTTAATAGGAGAGAATAAAATAAAATTCAAACAATTGAATAAAAGTGATACTAATAAGTTTTATTTTTAATTATTTCTGTGCGATATCATCCTCCTGCTTAAAATTGGATTGGCTCTTGTTTTGAAGCCACATAAATTACACTAAAGAAACTTAGCCTCAAACAAGCTGCTCTATGTTTATTTCTAAAATCGCCTCAAATTCCCGTAGCACAGTATTTTTAAGATGCACAGAGAATTGAATAATATGGATCCTTGGCTGTGCACCTTGCATAGTACATTGGTTAAGCATTCTGTCCGAATTCCACAGGTGCTCGGTTTGTGTCCCAGGGCTCGCCTGTCACCGATGTATTCTTCGTACCGCGTAACTGAAGTAAAATTAGAACTGCTTAATTTTTTTAAACCAGTTCTGAGATCTGTATCTGTTGTAATTGTTTGTAGGGAGGTGGAATGGAGAAGACCACAACTTCTCAAGTCAGCATACCCAAATCTGTAAGTATTGATTCTTACTCTAGTACTGTTGTTGAATTTACAATTGTTTATTGCTGTACTGAATAGATGTGATCTGTAAGTTTTAATTTTCATACTGTTTAAAAAAAAATTATTTTAACGTAGATTTATGGGGTTCTTGACTAAATTTTAATGTCTGGCATAAATGATATCCGTGTACTTTCATTTGGATTTGTGTATGACTAGCAGATCTAATATTCTTGTTTATTTATGCTGAAATATACGGTTAGCTTGCAGGAATTATTTTATTTTTTACTTGCAGGGCTCTACTTAATTGCTACTCCTCTATTTAACTAACAATAATTAAATGAGAGAATGCTAGCATATTGTGACTGATTTATGCGCACAGCTGGCAGGAGCGATCATAGGCAAGGGAGGCAGTAGGATACGCCAGGTGCAGATGGAGTCTGGCACCGTGGTCAATATGGACGACCCAGCGACTGACTCTGACGAGAGGATCATCACAATCCACGGCACGCAGGAGCAGATACAGTATGCACAGTATCTCCTCCAGATGACGTGAGTGCTCTATATCTGTACATGTGTTTGTACATTATGATTAATCATGTCATTAATCAGTCAAGAGTGGTTAAAAATGAAAAATACACAAGAACAGCAACTAAGAAATGAAATATGTCATGTGTGAAAATATACGGATATTTTTACAAAAAGTCTAGGCTAAAAGCAATTTCCTTTTTTCTGTACAGTGTACATCTAGTTTAGATTCCATGGACTGCTCTGGATATTTAACTGGCACTGTTTTGGACATCACTTTCTCCACAGTCTCTGATTAACAACCGTGTTCTGGTGACTATTGAACTGCTTGTAGTATTTTATTCCACTTGGAAAGTAGCTGACACAGGGTGCTCAGCAGTCAGGGAAAAGTCAGGGAATTTGACTGACAGGGAAAAGTCAGGGAATTTGTTGTCAAATCAGGGGGAAAAGTTGAGAATTTTGCTAAATATTTGTAAAATCTCCAGTAACTTACACATTTGAATAAATATGGAATAAAATAGAAAAATATGAGTTAGTTAACATGATGGGATATGTATCATCATTTATTATGCCTACTATTGCCTATTCATTTGGCGTATCGGTTCGTAGCTATTCTCTAAAAGTCCACGATTGGAACCCGTATACTGCGACATGCGTAATTTTGGGTAAAATTTGGTCAGGGAAAATTATTCGGAGGTCAGGGAATTTGAAACGATCGGGTTGCTGAGCACCCTGTGACATTGCCTTTGGATTAGGAAATGACTGTTAAATACTCAGTGCATTCTATTTTTGATGTTATATTTAAATTATCTGATAATATGGGGTATGTAAAAGAAAAATTAAGCAGCGGCATGCATGTGAATGATGATAATGAATGGGTCATCAACTGCCACCGCTCTCTAGATGTCATCTCTACCCAGCTACTGAAGGCTTCATTAAATGCACTTGCTATTCCATTGAATTGCACTGTACCCTTGCAGCATTTTTTTATGCTTGTTCTCTTTGGATTGATATGCTGGTAGATAGGTAGTTCACATGTTGTTGGAAACATTCCTGAAGTCGTCGTCCGATGGTGAAAAAGGATGTTAAATTCACATTGATTGATTTTATATGTTGTGTTTTTGCAGAGTGAAGCAGCATGCTGGTATGTAAATGTACAGTAAGAGGTGACTGGATTCATCTTCCATCTTATTCTACATTGACATACGTTTCTAATTATTGACAGTGTTCGATGATAACTATAAAAACCGGAGTTTGTGAATCGATGCGGGTTATGTGATTGGAACTTAAATCTATGTATGTGTCGTTTTGTGTAGTATGTACATTTGTTAAAGACCATCTATTCCGTGTTGTTAAAGAGTGAGCAGGGATGTGTATTACCTACCCAGTAGGGTCAGTACCCACAAATAGATGTCATTGTCTGGTATACCCCCCCACAAAATTTATAGATAGCTAGTAGCACACTTGTTTAGCAGCCCACCCAGGTGCCATAATTCATCGGTTCGAATTCCAAGGCTCACCCATCACTGATGAAGCGTTTGAGCATCTGAATTGATATTCTGCTTTATCCTGAATTGCGTATGATTATATTGAGCATGTGTGCACATTGTAGAATTGTATACCAGCAAGTGGTGTTTAATAGAATCGGTTTAATAGAATCGGTTTAATAGAATCAGTTTAATAGAATCAGTTTTGGCAAGTTATTTTTGTGTTCAATTAATAATAAATTATGGTGAAGTTAAACTGTGTAGCAAATCAGAATGGATAGGTGGCTAAAGTGTAGTGTTTAAATTGAGGAGTATAGTAACCTAATGCCAATGAGTATGTCATTGGTATTGGTGTCGGGACTGAAATATTTTAAATTTTTAAAAGTAATATCTCTAATGGAGTGTTGGACCTGTAAAGGGTAAACATCTACAGGTTTCCTTCTTCAAGGATTAGATCAGGGATGCCCCAGGATTAATAGGAGAAGATTACTTAGTTTATTTTCTGCTTCAAACAAGGAGGTGTGATCTTGCAATGCTTTAAGTTGAGTGCTGTAATTAAGGTAATTGGTTTTGTTCCTAAAGGTCCTTTTATGCTATTTTAGTAGACATTTAATTTGATTTCATGTGTAATACAGTGAGAAGTGAATACATATGAGATACCTTTTGTTACTGTGAACCAACTTCTTTTTTATTTATATTTATTATTATTATTATTGTAGTCTTATGGGATGCATAAAAAAAAATACTATATTGATTGGTTAGATTATTCTAGGATTTATAAAGCAACATTTAAGCAAATTAATTAAGAAGCTTGTTTGCTCTAAGATATTTGCCAAACAAAAATTTGTATCCATGAACTAAAAGTTTCTACTAACTCAGTCTTGGCTTGAAGCAGTGGTTCTTAAACTGGGGTATGCGTAGGTGCGTACCCCAGGGGTCAAGGGTTGTTGGTGACCAAGTAGGGGTATATGATATGCTGTAAAAAAAGAATCCTAAAGATTTTAAATGAAAAAATACAACTTTTAGACAAATGAGAAAGAAAAAAATCTAGGGGTATATGATATGCTGTAAAAAAAGAATCCTAAAGATTTTAAATGAAAAATACAACTTTTAGACAAATGAGAAAGAAAAAAATCTAAGTCAAATATATTCTGCCCATCTTAATAAATCTATGTCCGTCTGTCAGAAACGTCACCTTTGTTCTTCGAATCAACTTGTTGGTTATAGGTAAAAAATAAAATCCTTCATATTCCAGTGTTAATGCAAAGGTAGAGAGAGGTACGTGAAAAGTAAGGGGTACGTGAGACCTTGATCTCAAAAATGGGTCATGGTTACTTATAAAGTTTCAGAATCACTGCACCATAGATTGACAGCTGCAAGAGTTCAGAGTGAATTAATTTAAAGACTTAATCATGACACTCCAGTGATCTGTACATAATGCGGGTTGTTGCTTAAAATTATCGTTTCATACTGGAGTTTAAAATATGTGTGCATTTGATGCTTTTAGAAATAAATTCGTTTTAAGAAAACTGTATTTGATTTGTTCTGAAGTATATTGAGTTAAACAGGAAATGCCTAGATTGAATATTGGGTGATTCCATGGCAACTCAACCAATGCATAACACCTTATAGTCTCAGATTTTAATGAAATTCTCAGTTTTGACTAATTTAGGGTCAAACACTCCGATTTTTTTGGTTTCGCCAAAATCGGTCGAACGGTTCAAAA
>JAQFZF010001223.1:0-14585 GCA_034695365.1 Enchytraeus norvegicus | reverse complement strand
ACTCCCCCCCCCCCCCATTTTTTTCATGGCGCAGGCTGCGCCATGAGGGTATAGGGATAGACGCCCCTGGGAACTTCTCAAGCAGATCATGCAACTGCAGGTAGTCCGATACCACCAGAACACACCTGTCAATGCACAGGCCGAAGAGAAAGCGAGGTCCGAAACGTTGCAGGTCCATTAGCCAGGGCAAGAGAGTCTGATGACATGCCTATTTCTATTTTGTTCCACTATAATTATTCTAAACATAGATGCATGAGTAAAATGATTTTACAAGTGGCAGGTCCAAGGAACAATATCACATACATTTAACAGCTACTCCTTCATTAATGAGTAGAATACCGTTCAACAATATCAGTTTAATCCTGCTGGCCTACAAATGAAGATAAAGGTAAACGTACCATCGAGTGAATACTTCTTATGGTACGGAGCTGATCCAATTTCTAGGCGTTTCAGCATACAGGTAACAATTGTCATTAATCTATCGGGAAGGTCGCTAGCCTCATTTCCGATCCATTAGGATCATGCGGACTTGTACTAACAAATGCGTGGGCTACAAATACATAATACAAATTAGTCTCATCTTCATAGTAAAAGATAGAGGTTGTGTGCCATATTCGTTACCGAACGTAGGCGCGGAGCTGATGCCGATCCTGAGCGATTGCAGCACTCAGGTGACATAGTTATTAATCCAACGGTGAGGTCGCCAGCCCCACTCTATACAATCTAATCTGGTAATTGGATCATATACGCCAGACCTGCGGTAACCTTCGAAATCTACCGAAGTATTCATCTACTAGTACTAATTGCTACCAATTATCCGACCCACGAAGGGATGGTGGGCTTGATTGGCTCGTTTTACATCCGAGATTCTACTCTCTGATTGATTCGACCGGGAATCAAAACCCTTACCTTCCACGCTAAACCTTCGGCATAAATGCCGGCGCTTTTATACACTGAGTTATGAAGACGTGCTTCATAGTAAACTTTCAATAACAATATTTAATATTTGTATCATTCTCTAGTATAGTTTTCCATCATCTTCCGGATGTGCCTCGTGCAAATCAGTGTTTTGAAACTTAGCATGTACGTTGTACACTGTATACTATGCATAGGCCTGAATACACGGTTAACAAGATTGAAGAAGGGATAAGGCATCCAGAACACGTTGCATGGATATCTGATTCGAAATTTGATTATCAATCGACGGTTGATTACTAAAGTCAACTCTTGGCCGTGTTTGGCCAGTGTTGACGCAATGTGCTTTTTTCACCAATTGAGATGCGAGTGGACTAAATAGTATGGATTGTGCTGTTTGAGACGTCCCTGATATCATCGTCAGATAACGAAACAAACGCTAAATTCATAGTGCATTGGAAAGTAGAGCTGAGTGTGACAAAATATTCAGAGAGTAACATAGAAGTCTCTGAGATTTCATTATCTCCAAAAATTAGTAGTGCCAGTTAGTAGTGTATACAAGTGCTGTTGGAGACGTCCCTGATATCGTCGTCAGATGATGAAACGGGCTCTAAACCCTAATTGTATTGTATTGTATTGTAAAATTAGTCTCTCAGCCACAGGCATCAAATAATGTGGACCACATCACTGAATATGTGGACCATATTAACAAGAAATACAGCACCGGAAGGAAATTTCATATGGCTTCAATATAGGCTACTAGGTATATAAGAGGCTCTTTGGACAGCGAAGGGAAAAGTAGTCTAGCCTGCCATAGGCCACAAGAGATGTGACATGGATTCTGCTTGTCTTGAATTTGAACGACTAATTTATCTAATGCACGTAAGCCATGGCACAGATTATTACGTCCTTCACTGCAGCATGAGCGTTAGGCGCTTCTTCCGAATATGTGCACTTTTCATGGTCTATATTCTTAAATTTCCCAGACCATCACTGGCAATAACATACATGTACGTTCGTAGCTAAGAGGCCGTATACCAAGGAGGTCCTTGCCGTATGCTATCATGCATTAAATAGACTATAAAATTATAGACTGTTATTATATTGAATAACATCAATGGGCCACATGTGGATCACTTAGATTACAATTTTTCAGGCGTGCAAGTCGAGACGGCACGCTTTCAAGGCAGTGGTATCACGCTAATGGGTAATGTTTTATCCTTTTTGCAGTAATACTGTCCGTACAGTAGGTGTATAATGAGACTAACAGATACCTTGTTATTATGTTGATTTAATTAATTTAATTCATACATCTTTGTACTTCATGAATTAATGCCCGATGTAGAGAAATACAAATACAATTATAGGCTACATGTAATTATGTTTTATCGGTTTTATTTATTTATATATGTGCTTTAGAGTTTTTATCATCTTCTAGTTGCATATTTAGCTTGAGAAGTTCCCTACATTGCCTTTGGGTGTGGAATCGTACTTCAAATTTTCACTGCTTAAGTAATTGAGTTAACATTGTACTGTGTAAATGTTCACTATTGATGAATGAAATACTGAAAGAATTGGTGATGGGTTGATTTACTGATTGGTCTATTGATTGATTGATTTATTAATTGACTTATTGGTTGACTGATTGATTGATTGATTGAACACTCGTAGTTTCTACTCTCGGATAGTCCCCTGTGATCCCATGTACGGATCTCAACCTGTACTAAAGCTGCTCAATGAGGACAGGATTGACGTACTGCTGGGACCTGCCTGCTCCGCCCGTTAGGCATTTAGCATTTCTTGTTTTATAAATAATATACATGTATAATATACATGTATAATATACATATATAATATAATAGTTTATTTGCACCAACCGAATGGTAAATAGAAATACAGATACAGAAAAATGAATAAATTCAAGACAAACACAATCTAACATCGATAATTATACAAATAAAATATAATAAAATATATCAAACACCAGTGCAAACACCAGTAATAGGAGGCTACAGCCTAAAGCTGAAGTTAACTTCAGTTTCGCATTCCAACGGTCACATCAGGGACGGGCGAGCCCTAGGAATCGAACAGTGAACCAATGGAACACGAGTCGTGCAGTAAACTAATATTCTACCTGCTCAACCCGAATAACGCATGCTACTGATCTGCTGCTATGGTAAAGGAGAGTAAAGCAACTAGTTTAAGGCTTGCATTCAAATAAAATAGCGGTTTAACGTCCGGTTCATCATCGGACGACGATATCAGCATTGCTACTTATAGTCTGCACTGAGCGTGGAACCAGCGACTTCACAAGTCATGGGCCGCAGTGTTGCTATTTGACCACGGAATCTTTCATTTCTTTTAATTGAAAGACCGTAAACTATAAATTGTCAGCTATTGTTTTCATTTCTTTAAATGATGCTTAATTCATATGTGGCGAATCAACAAATTTAAGCTGGGATAGTCTAGTAATAATCTGGAGCCTAAAACTAATACATGACTGGCGGAAGCGTTGGTCGTTGGTTGATAAGTTGACAATATCTAATCTTCTAGTTATGTCACAGCGACTTTAGACTCAAACAACCATTCTATAAATATTGACATTTATTCTAAATAAATCTTCATTATATGCACGAATACCATGGAGTCACTGTGGAGTTACACGAACTGTTGCATTATATGCGACTGAATGCTTTTTAAATTTAAATATTATGTCATCTCATGTCGTTTGTGGTGTTTTTCATTTTGAACGATTATTATTTTTCAGTTTGTGCGGCGCAGAATCAAGTGTCGAGTTACTTCAACATACCCACTCTACCGATGAGCTGCATGGAACGACTGGTCGATAATAAAACCCAATTTACAACATCTATTCGTATTGGTAGGTTTTCAATACAATACCATACAATACGATGAGGAGTTAACGTCCGGTTCCTAACCGGAAGGCGATGCCAGGGACGATAATTGATGCTCCGAAGAGGAGATCTGTAGGTTTATAATACATAGGAATAGCGCTTCTATAGACTAAATTTCGCAGAGGCGCCTTTTGGAACGGCGAACTAGCCTGTCATAAGCCCCACACGATGTGACAAGGCCTCCTTAAAGTTTGGAATTTTATTGATCAAGTATTTGATCAAGTATACACAATCATGGGGCGGACTACGTCACCCTTCACTGCAATATCTGCGTAAGTCGATTCTTACGAAACACGTAAATCTTACGGTTGGTATACTCTCTACTTTCTCGGATTCAATTCGAATACGTATGATGTCATCCCTGGATAAAGAAAAAAACCAACGTTAAACCTTTATTATAGTTATACGACGTCCCTGACATAGCCTTCGGAACCGGATGTTTAATCGTCATTGTATTTGATTTTGATAGGAGGTTCTTTTCAGCTGTACGCCACGGGCTTCCTACAACTATTCCTGCACTACGGCTGGAAGAAAGTTCTGATGATGACGGACACCACGTACGACTGGTGTATTATGGGGCAGGTTGCTATAGCGAATATGCTGAGTAGTTATGGCGTCAATGTTGAGACACTGGATATGAAAGGAAGCCCCATGGATGAGGATTTGGCTTATTATATCAGCGTGGTACAGCAAAGAGCAAGAAGTAAGCTGATATAGCCCAACAATATTAGCTTATTTTAAAATTGGATTGTATAGACTACTGTAAACGATTTAGCACATATTTGCCCAACCGAATCTGCAGTAAATTATTTATTTACGTTTACATGCAAGCAAAGGTTTAGTTTCTTTTATCTTTAACTTTTTTTTATTTCGTTCGTTCTGATGCTTTTTTATCTTCGGTGATGTTATTCTTTGAATTATCATGAATTTCTGGTTTATGAAAGATGATCAAAAATTAACTCTTGAGAGTTTTTACGAATATTGAACATGTATAATAGCAATTTTTAACACCAAGCCTATAGCCTATTGTATTAACAATCAGACTTATTGAGTAAATTGAAACATATAAAGTAAATCCAAGTTTAACGTCTGTTTCCGTATGCAATGATTCTGTTAGAAACAACCCGCCTGAGACTCGAACGGGTGACTTCATTCTTTTCAGGCAGGATTCCTATCGCTGTAGGCTATTCAACCGGAAATTTATAAATTAATCATCATTAGGCCTACGAATTTTACATGGCTTATCAGGCAAACTTTCTATCGACTTGGCTTTACAACCGGAAATTTATAAAGTTATTAACATTACGAATAGTACATGTACTTATTTATTATTATTATTAAATGTTTTTCATATTTTTATATTTCCAGTTATCAGCCTGTGTCATAAGGACTTTGCCACTATCACACGTTTTCTGTTCCTGGCACAAGATGCTGGTCTCACGGATGGAGAGAGTGTGATATTACGCTTCCTGCTCTTCCATAATCGTATCAACGAGTATTTCACAGTGGATAATCTCTCAGCTCAGAACATTACATACCGTAGACAGGCTTATAGCTCTATGAAACAGGTAAAAGTAAAATCTGTAAAGCTAAGTTTAAGTTTGCTACTGTATCAAGTACATAAAACATAATATCCTGCTAGCAGACGCGTTCATTAGCGAACCTTAACATAAGCTTCAGTAAGACACTTTCGTCACCGATGTCGTCGTCAGATGATGAAACGGAAGTCAAATTCTTATTGATCGATTGCACGTCTCCGTGGCTCAATGGTTAGCGCGGCGGCCGGATTGTGTCGAAAATTTGCTCATAAGGTCCGGGTTTCGACTTTCGATTCCCGGTCGAGTCAATCTAAGAGCAAAATCTCAGATGTACAACGGGCCAACTAAGCCCTCCATTCCTTCTTTCGTTTATTGGAAGAAATTGTACCTAGAAAGTGACCGCTTCGGAAGAAAACTCGTGTTTAATTGCTAACTTGCGCGATCAAGCATGTAAACAGTAAACACGGGTCTGGCGTAATGTCGTTACGAAATCAAACGTTACCGCTAGATTAGTAATTTAATCTAACAATAATTTAATAATTGACAATTGTGATCTGTTTTTGCTGAAAGCACTTAGCAACGGGATCAGCTCCGCACTATTAGTCTGTTTTGAATCGGTGATACCTTTTGCTTCTAGTCAAGACACTAGCATTTGCTTGACAGATTAATAAAGTCGGAATCGACACCGACTCTGTCGGAGACGGTCCCGTGGCCTCGTGCTTGCTTATTACTTTATCAGGCAAGCGTCCTACCGCCTAGGCCATTAAATCAGAGCGAAGCAAACAAATATCTGTACAAAATGCAAGTACAAGTGCGAGTAGCATTTATAATTGAGATTTTACTTTATTGTCATGTCCGTTGAGGATATTTAAATATGAAATATTCCCCTCGCTAAAATAATATACGGCACTGCCTTTAAATAGACGTTTCTGGATGTCAACAAGCTTTTACTGTAGCACATTGGAGA
This sequence comes from Enchytraeus norvegicus, assembly GCA_034695365.1. Taxonomy (NCBI): domain Eukaryota; kingdom Metazoa; phylum Annelida; class Clitellata; order Enchytraeida; family Enchytraeidae; genus Enchytraeus; species Enchytraeus norvegicus. The sequence goes on along the minus strand of JAQFZF010001223.1, from coordinate 8,250 downwards.
AATTTATACCTTTAAAAATTTCTATTTAAATAATGACATGTAGGCCTACAGTTGTACACTCCATAATACTTGACTATCTCCATAATTTGTCACTACTATCCCTATACTGATCTACAGTGGATATATATATAATATATTATATAACTGATGCTACAATTAGTTTAGCACTCACAGTGGCGTCTACCCCCCCCCCCAATTTCAAGTAACTTTATGGCACGGCCCCCCCGCAAAAAAAATTGTTGACACAAAAAGTGAAGCAACCGCCTAAAAATTTTGCTCGCTTGGCGCGCAATATCTTGAATAAAGCGGGTAAATTTAGCGAGCGAAGCGAGCCAAAAATTTCTTTTACTCCTCAAACTTAATTTAGTCCCCATTTTATAGGCCTTCCACTGTTCAGTCACTACAGTGGAACTGTATATTAATTCTAAATTGCATTTTCAATTCTTTATGTAGTAATGGAAAACTTGATTTCTCCACTCCCCCCAATTTCAGAAAGTTAGCCTACTTGTATTTTCCATCCCCCCCCCGCCCCAAATTGTTTCCTTGGCGCAGGCTGCGCCATGAAGGTATAGGGATAGACGCCCCTGAGAACTCAGTCAATCAATCAATCGGTGTATGCTCAAATTACAGACTAGCGGAAGTCTTATCACATCGGTTGTGGTTTTTTGAAGATTAATCTACTATACCCTTCACTCATCTTTGTCGCAGCTGACATTTAGCCTAAGATGCGCAAATAAAAGTTTCTGATCAATTGATTGATTAACTGTTGAATAATATGATTAATTGACTGTCGAATAATATTTATTATAGATGACATTTTGGCCGGACATGAGCGACCAGCAGTACCAGGCGTTTACTGCAGAAGTCGCTCAACGTAATCAACTACCACCGTGGAATGGTACAGTCCCTGCTAGTGGTGCTGTAAGTGTATTCACTATTGATAATTAATTTAATCAATCAATCAAGTAGCTTTTGTATAACATCTTAACAATGTCTCAGAAGCGTTTCGTGGTTGGACTGAGTAAAATATTTAAATGGGTTTAAATTTTGATATAAATTTGGTATTCACTGTCACGAAGACTAAGTGGCAGACTGTTACAAATTTTAGGACCAGACATTCTAAAACCACGCCCACCAGCTCTTGCAGTGAGAGATCGGGGGATAACTAACTCCGCGGTTTGCTCAGAGAGTGGTTGGAGGCAAACTATAAATACGATTATACACTTTAATAAGTTTAGATAGCGTATATTCGGTAACCCGTGTTGGGTCCCGGATATTCGAGAATAGTCCAACCGATAACTGCGCGTGTTTCGTAAGATCCCAATAACGCAGATACTGATAAGGACAATGGAAAACCACCTCAGAACCTATATCTTTCTTGAACAAAGGCATCATTTTAGGTGTGGAAAAAGCATTTGAAGCCTTTGTGATGAGACGGACTTATTAGGTTTGTCGATTGAGTGCTCATTAAAGAGCGAGATAGTTGAATGTGTGTATGAATTTTTGCCTTGGAACTGCCACGTGGCAGAGCACTGTATAGATAGATAATTTCGGTAACACGCTTGTTTGATAAGCAGAATGTCACGTGTTCAAGCCCCAGCCGGGTCCGTCTCTGACAGTATCTCTCGACCCGGAAACAGACGTTAAACTTAGCCTTACAGCTTTAGCTTTACTAGTTCAGGGTTCAGATTAGAAAGAAACCAAACGGCCACATCAGTGAAGGGTGAGCCCTGAGATTCGAACCGTGAACCTATGGAAACCGAGTCGGACACTAATTGATGTGCAAACTAGCTCACCTAAACGCATAATATTAAAATCCTGTTACTTTTTGAATGTAAGATTTTAAATAAATAATGTTTTAAATAGTTAAATTACATGTAGGTTAATTTTAAAGATCTTTCATGCAAATAACTGGTTGCACATAGAGCGTTGCTATTGTGTACAAGTGCAATGAAGTGGTTCAATTATACATGTAGTTTAACAAATGCCTTACCTCAGCACGAAGCATTTATTAGCGTTCTCTAATATTTATGGTCATGTGAATCTTGCACGCAATATTGTGGTGTCTATTGAAGATCCAAAATATTAGCATAAAAAAGAAGTAACTTTGCTGCAAATAACGCTTACACTGATGATGCAATAATTCGGTCATGTTAATCTCGCATGCTGCCAAAAATGAGAAATTAAGAAATAACAATAGGCCTATAAAGAATTCAGTGACATTATATCTTAGAATAGCTATTCAATTATAAATATAATTATGTGTATTATTGTTGACTCATTCACTATTATTTAGCACATTCAATTGAGCTAGAACTGAGTTATTGGATTTAGATAATGTCCAGCATATAGTAATTGGCTTGCAGCCTTGCAGTGTATAGTTTATATATGCAATCTGCATGATGCACGCAACATTAAATTTTATACAACTTATATGACATTGTATGCCCTACAAAGAAACCTCATGAATGCATTTGAAAGCACTTAGACGCAGGGCATATTATTAAGAAGTTTCCATCAACTCTATAATATAGACTATTCGTCTCTGACAGTATCCTCCTATACGGAAATAGACGCTAAACTTATCTTTACAGCTTTACTCAATTAAGTCAATATTTGCATAATGTAGCGGGTATAACTGATTTAAACGCATGTGTTCGTAAGAGACGTCTAACGCAGATATTGGGCAATGAAACGAAAAAAACACAATTGTCAAATAGGGAAGTATTTTCTAACGCGGAATATTCATATGATGCATTAAATCAACTCTCTCCACCTCTGTCTCTGTCTCTTTCTGTCTCTCTCTCTCTCTCTCTCTCTCTCTCTCTGTCTCTGTCTCTGTCTCTGTCTCTCTCTCTTTCTCTATGTCTCTCTGTCTCTCTCTCTCTCTGTCTCGGTCTCTCTCTCTGTCTCTCTCATTTGTATGTCGAATTTTCTTGGAGATAATTATTGATTTCTTACCATTCTTGACTTTTCTTGGAGATAATTATTGATTTCTTACCATTCTTCAGTGTCTGCGTTAGTCGGCGTCTATGAAATGAAACACGTGCGGCTTTCGATTTGGGTCTATCGGACCCAATTCTCAAGTTTACCTGAGCCAACACTTTGAATACATTTTTTGTATTTAAACCCGCAGCCGACCTATTTTGCTAAATTCTCGTACGACGTGGCTTATTTCTGGGCTCAGCTCGCGACCCGTATGAAGAGCGAGGGACTGGACTACAGAGATGGTCGAGCTATGATGAACTACTCCAAGGGTATCGTATTCACAGGTAACGATAAAAATTAAAGCTTTTTTTATATTCGTATATTTTCTCACATGTCAAACGCACATGCTAGTTTCCTTTATTATTTACTGTTTTGTATTTTATTAGTCTTTTACCATTTCTTGATTAATCATACCTTTGCCATTTGATAGTGACTCACTGACGGCTATCTCAGCGACACGATTGGACTTCCACTTTCTCGCACCCGGAAGGTAAATAACTTGGCCGCGCTAATATAGTTATAATAAACGAAATGTCTATATTTTTATATTACTGAAATATATAATATTACACTGTTGGCAAACTGCAGGGTACTCTAAAGTTCAAGTTCAGAAAGAGTACACTGTCATATTATTCGCCTTCGGCTACTAAAGCAAAGTTAGTCCAGCAATAAGTGTTAGGAGAGGTTTCAAATATAAACTGTCCATGTTATAAGTCATGCAATTTTCTGCATGCCACAAAATATTTCTCATGATCTAGTATGTTGCTAGGTCATGACTTCGTACTAGACACTGTTTTGTAAAAACTGAATTGAAAAAAATGAATAAATTCGCCTGACTGTCTCAGGACAGGCTCCGTTATAGGATCTCTTTTTTCTCTTCGGTAGTGTTTCTACCAACCGTTTTAGTGAACCGGTCTGCAGATATATATAATGTTGAGACGTGGCAATGAGACGCGGCGCCAGGAATATTGTTATGGGGGGCGATATGGGAGCAAATTGATTAACCGACTGACTTACTAGAAAACTGACTGATTGACTGACTGACTGACTGACTGACTGACTGACTTATTGACTGACTGACTGGATTACTGACTGATTGATTTATAAGTATCTCTTTATTCGTTACGAAAACAGAGTAATGGAGACAATATTATTGAGCAATTGACTGATATATTGACTTACTGATTGATTGATCCTAGTATGATTATTTTCTAGGTATCACGGGTAGGTCTGAGATAAACTCCAACGCAGATGGTAACAGACTACTGACCATGTGGAGCTATGAACCAGGGACCACCGGCTACACCCCTTACATAAACATCGATCTGGTCAGAGGAGCGGTGAGCTAATATACTACTTTAGTACAGATTTGCTATTTGTTTGCGCCCATTAGGGCTGTGATTGGTTGGTTTGGGTTAGGAAGGCTGTGATTTATTGCTTAAGTTGGCTGTTATTGGCTACTAACAAATATGAACTACTTGTAGTAGGGCCTACAGATTTGTTATTTATTCACCCCCAATAGGGTTGTGATTAGTTTATTGTGTTCGTCTCTGATTGGATCCTTGCAAATCTGTACTACTGATTAGGCAGATGAGAGCGGTAAGCTAGCGTTAGGATACTATTTAATGAAATTTCCTTGTTTGATCCGTGCAATCTGAGAATAAGCCAATAAACCCTACAGAATGGTATTAATGGATGGTCGTCGTACACGTGCGCTTTAAGTCATGCTTTGAAAGCAAGGGCTTCCCTTCATGACTCTATTTTTGATTGCCTCTATAGAGCTATAGAGACACTTGATTTACATCGACATCGTAGCCACCGAGTCCATGCCCCTCAGCGAGACTCTCCCTGAACTGCTTGGGGTCAGTACCGAAATAGGGTGCTCAGAAAGCGAAACAGTGTTCCCGCACCTTGGATCGCCCCCCCCCCCGAAAGATACACCACTCACACCCCTCAGTGCCTAGGAGTGCCTAGGCAGACCCACCTTTCCACCGGGTGCTTTGGCGATACCGCCCGGGTGTTCCAAACGTCTCTCTGTAACCCTGGAGGGGGCTTTTTTGATCTCGTGCAGGTTCCTCCAGACTTTGGCACGCCCCCTCCTCCCGTTGAGTTTGCCAATGAGTGATGATAATCACTTTTCCACCTTCCTCCGCGTGTCAGAGGGTCCATGGTCATGACTTTCGTGCACCAGCAGTTGCCAATGCCAACTTCTACCCTGTGAGCTACATCACTGAACGATCCTAAACAGAACCACAAGAAGTAAAGATTAACTAATGGAGGGTCGTATGCAAATGTGGACTAATGAGTTACAGAAATATCGTAATAAATGGTGTTTATTTGACAATAATAATTTCTATTTTGTATCCATTCTATTTAATATATTATTTCGTATTTACAAGATATAATGGTGTTCTATAATTCTGGGCAAATATTATATTCCTTCCGTTTCTGGTTTTGAAAATATATTGCTAATTACATAAATAATTTATTTTGATCGTTGGCTCACTTTTTCATTCGGTCATCCATTTAGTATGAGAAAAAAAAGTTAGCCTGAAAGTCATAACATTACATAAAATCCCTGGGTCCGGAAGCATCAGATGCTTATAAAGACGAATTTAACATTTAAGGCTTTACTATACTGCTTTTTATATTCTAACTAGCCTTTAGAATTAATGTGTTATTTACTGCTATCTTGCGATGTATTGTATTTATTATGTGTAACAATCTACGATTGTCAGATTGACGTCAATAAACGAATATAGCCTAATATACACCCAGTCTCATAAAAAACGGCCCCCTACAGTAATGTGAATAATTTTTAACAGTGTTACCAAGCCATTCGCAGCTTGGAGCCCAACTAGGACTGCCAATTTTACATATGCCCACACATTTTGGTCAATATAATTATCTTGAAAAATGACGAAACTGGAGAATTTTCCGCACACTAGGGGTGTTTGAAGCAGTGGCCAATATGAGATATCATGATCGTTATTAGGCATATGGTTCTTTAAAATGAGCCCTCTTTTAAAGCCGATTCCTGTAAAATTTACCAATAATATGGAACAATCAATAATTCTAGCCAACATCACAAAATTTCGATCGGATAATATTAACTTTCAAAACAAGAAAGTTATTGATAATTGAGTATGACAGTGTTGCAATTCACAACATCACGCTATGTTAAATAACGCAAGCTTCTCTCAATGCTGGTCTATCAATATGTCATACTCAAATATCGATAATTTTCTTGTTTTGAAAGATATCCGATCGAAATTTTATGATGTTGGCTAGAATCGCTTGTTTTACTGGTAAATTTCACAGAAATCGGCTTTAAAAGACGGCTCATTTTAAAGAACCAGAATAAGGATCGTGATATCCCATATTGGCCACTGTTTCAAACACTTCTTGTGTGCTGAAAACTCTCCAGTTTTGTCATTTTTCAAGATGTATCGACCAAAAATTGTGGGAATATGTCAAATTGGCAGTCCGAGTTGGTCTCCAAACGGCGAATGAATTAGTAATTCCGTTTTAAAATTATTGACATTATTGCAGGGGGTCGTTTTTTTAGACAGGGTGTATACTGTATAATACTGTATATACATCAATTTCACGGTCTACCGGCTACTTCAGTGACGGATGAGCCTAGGGTTCCGAGCTGAATCAGCGGAACCCTAGTGGAACACTTAACCGATTAACGCTCTTAGCCAGGTAACCGCATCTGCTGAATGAGGCAACAAAAAACTACCTCAGCCAAAGTGTTTCCTTAAACAAAAGCATCATTCAGGTGTTTATGAGAGAAAGCCTTTGTCATGAGAAGAGCTTGTTAGTTTTGGGTGATGGTATGCATCACCCGTGTTGAAATGTCCACTGAGTTATATTTACACACGTTTTCTCAAAACAAATTAAAATACAATACATACAATACAATACAATGAGGATTTAACGTCCGGTTCATCACTCGAAGGTGATGTCAGGGACGTCTCAGAGACCATGCAACTACAAGCAGTTCTATACCTCCAGAAACACACTTACCAATGCATAGAACGAAGAGAAAGCACCATCTAAAATCAAAGCAAATAATGGATTAACGTCCGATTCATCACCTGAAGACGATATCAGGGACTGCTCGGACAGCAGCCACACCAGCTGTCAGTTGCTTTGCTTTGACGAATAAAAGAGATATATTCATTAGAACTACATTTCTAACTATTTATTGGTACAATTTTCATATTTAACATTTGGGTTTCGTTAATTTCGTTTTCTTTTCTCTTCAGTCTTATATATCTTTCAAACCGTTGTGGGTGAACCGGTTTACAGTAATGCTGTTCGGGTATCTGACAACATCCTTAGATGTGGAACGGACATTAAACCTTACAATTATTGTAGTTTTTCTGTAATGCAGGCCTATGTAATTTTCTCATATTTTGTTTGTATAAAGTCTATTTTGAGTATTTTGTTATCTAGCGTAGCATTGTGCGTCTGTCATAATGATGCTAATAAACTACTACGTCTACTATTAGTATTATTTTTACCAAACAGAAAGTGGAGATTCTGAGAGACGATGTTTTGTGGGGAGGTAAGAAAGACCCACCATTGGATACGCCTATATGTGGATTCCTTGACGAGCTGTGCCAAGTCAAAACAATATGTAAGTACTGCAGGTGATTAATTGAAGGTGATGAATTAAGGCGATTTATTGAAGGTGATTAATTAAGGTGATTAATTGAAGGTGATTAATTAAGGTGATTAATTGAAGGTGACTAATTGAAGGTGGTTAATTGAAGGTGATTAATTGAACTATCTAATTTGGTAATTTACTTATGTTGAGTTCGGGAAACTTGAGGATAGAGCAACCGACAACTGCATGTGCTTTGTAAGATTCGGCCAACGCAGATACGGCAGTGAAAGATATGGTAGTATGGGCCATGGTTTTGTGTACTATACCAATTGATTTCTTAAATTCCAGACTGCAGAGACCTTGCCACGACGATTGTGGCTAATGGTAAGCTAGACTACCTTATCTTCACCCAAGAGCACCTCTGTGATACCAGTATATTGAGGCGCTTTAAACTGCCCTTATATATATAACATCGCATAGTGTGTGTACTGGACGTATATTCCGATAAGGTGTCTTATTAGTTATCTTAATTAACATGCTAGGTGGAATTTTCTCTGATTATTGACCCCCCCCCCCTTATTATTTAATATTTAAATTGATTTTATTTTTTAGCCGCACAGACCATAGTTATAGCCGTGGTAATA
>JAQFZF010001222.1:0-14587 GCA_034695365.1 Enchytraeus norvegicus | reverse complement strand
TGACGGGGCCCAGGGTCTCAAAAGCTATTGGAACGAATGTGTAACGATTATTACCATTAATATTATTATAAAATTAATAATCAATAATTATATAATTGAACAATTTTAAGTCTCCATCCAAGGATGAGTTCAGGGGCGTCCATGCATAATGTATCACTTTAAATATATTAATAGATCGATAGGTAGATGCTATCTGAGACGTCCCTGATATCGTTGTCAGATGATGAACCGAACTTTAAACCATTTAGCTGATTTTTATTTATTTTGTGTAGACGCAGTGCTAGCGACACTAAGGAATATCTCAAACAAGAGTTGCGCAATATTTGCGCCACACGTGCTCAGGCTAACAGTCAGGCTGGCTCGTCATCCAATAGGAGCTCCCCGCGGGCTGTGGGAGGCGTGGCTTCGTTCAATCCATCGTCCAATCACAGCGAGTGTCTGCCACCTGATATCATGGATTCAGGTTCTGCTTATTTCAATTTTCCATTTTCCTGTTTTATTTTTATTGTTGTAAAACTCAAATATATTACCATACACCAACAACTAGAAAATTAAAAAGATATTAGACTTTAGTTTTTATCTGTTCATGTAAATTTTTTGGATTCATAAATAATTCTCAACTGATTCTTCTAATTTTATGCAACAAGGTTAAGGAGGACGTTACTCATCGCTAACTGTATAGTTTTATTCAAATAAGCATTTTAGTTTAGAAGAAAGAGGTGTCTGTTATTGTTGTAAAATAATTACTTGAAATAAGGAAGTAAATGATGCAATTTAAGGTAATTTTCTAAATTTTGTCTGCCGTCTCTTTCTCTCTCTATCTCAGTGTACTGGCTAATGGCAGGTGCATGACATATAACTTTTCCATTCCTCTCTATCTTCATGTTTTCTTTTCATATCTACAGTGTATATATGATCCAGTTATCACATCATCCAACATTTTTCCTCTGACTCTCTTTCCAACCATTTACTTTCTGCTTTTACAACCATTTACTCTATTACTTTCTTCAACAAACCCATCTTCCCTAAAACACATGTCATATCCAACTCTTCTTTCTGTTTCTTAACATATTCATCAGCTGTCTTTGTATTCCAACTCATCCCAGGACTTTTAATTTATAATTTTTCAGCTCAACTGATCTTTCCATCCTTCTCCGAATCTACATTACTAGAGCTTCCAATTTCCTAATATCCTAATAGTGAATCATTTCCTAATATTATAAGTATTATTATTAGCTGTGAAAACGTCCCCGACATCGCCTTCGGGTGAGGAACCGGACGTTAAATCCTCATTGATTGATTGATTGATTGATAAATTGAAAGAAGAAATGAGACTAAGATTGTTTTGTATACAGTGAATGAGATGACGCTGGCTCAGACAGACAGGCAGCAGTTTAACAGCAGTTCAGCTGTGTATGGTCAGCAGCAGCAGCAGCAGCAGCTTGATCAAGCCTCGAGTCAGCACTTAGCTGTGAACGAGAACAGAGCCATGAAATCATTCTCTCTATCTGGTAATCGATTGCATGCGTATTAACTGTCTAGGTTGGAATAGGATAAAATGCTTGCTCGATATGCAGGATGTCATGGGTTGGAGACCCAGCCAGGTCCGTCTCTGACAGTATCCTTCGATCCTGAAACAAACTTTAAACTAAGCTCTACAGTGTATTTCTTGAAATGGCCTATAGATTTTATTTTATTTCTGCAATACTCAGTTTGTGACATAGGTAGAGTGTTTGCCTCACAAGCACCCGGTACAAATCTCAGGTCAATCAACAAATAAATAACCCTAGGATGTCCTGAAGGTTTGTAGCCGTATTGTAAAGGTACAATTTATCAAGAGTGGCCACAAAATAATACAACAACAACTGAGAAAGGATGTCAAGTGTGAAAATATATTAATAACAAAATAAAAATGTAAATATGTTTAATAAATAAATAATTTTAAGTTAACGTTTGTATTCAGATGATGACAATGAGATATGGAACAGTATCAACACAGCTGGAGCAGACGATCTGTTCAATTGTTTCAACACGGCTGATGGGCTCGATCTCTTCTCTTCTACACTAGATGATATGGTATGCATCTTATGAAATTTATTTTAAATAATTCTATTTGTTTTATATTTATGCTATATAATATTAGTGCATATTATTTGCACATGTGATAAACACACATTCCAGTTTTTTTTCTTAGTTGCTATTTTTAGTGTTTTTATTATTCCCTACCAATCCGTGACTAATCGTATCTGACATCCCTGACATCATCCTTGGATGAAGAAACGGACGTTAAACCAAGCTTTAGTATTATTATAATTCTATGTCTTCCTATTGATAACGCCTCAATGGCCGCCAACGTGTATACACGATTAGCCTTTCATCTTCCAGTGACCGATACACACCCGTGCGCAAGGGTGCAGAGGAAATGTTACCGACTGGCTTGGGAATCGTTCCCACGCCACCATCCATCACTCAATTCTGAAGCAAACAGGTTAGCTGTTTCATCAATATCCGTCGTAGTGCCGGTTCTTGACCAAAGGTTTTGGGGGACTAAAGTGGGGCTGGCTTGGGGTCGGTCACCACCGTGTAGCGCGTAAAGCATGGTCGGTTACCACCGGATAGCGCATAAAACGCAGTCAGTCATCACCAGGTAGAACTGTAAAGCTTGGTTGGTCACAACCGGGGTAGTGCGTAAAGGAGAGCAAGCAAAGAAAGTGGCAAATACGTATCAATTTTTGCTATTCTGCTAACAGCCGAACAGGTATTACAGTTTTGCAAAAAGTACTTTTTTCTCTAACAAATGGTTTGGTATAATCGAAGAAAAAATGGTAGGGTTTAGCAAAGAAAGTTTGCTAGTGCGATTAACTTTATACTGCTTTAATGTTTAGTCAGTAAGAGGTGTGTGAAAACGTTATTACTCTTGAGTCGAACTAATCTATAACTATCCCAATATGTAACAATTTTTAGCCCTCCATAGACCTTCAAAATCTGGGGGGGGCTAACTGACAGGTTTTGGGGGGGGGGATAAGCCCCCCTAGCCCCCCCCCCTGGAACCGCCTCTGCTCTGTCGGGTCTTCCACTATTCATGAGCTTGTTGTGTTTTACTGGAGTTAATCTAAATATTTTAAGTTCTAGTCTCCTGTGCTCTTTGCATTTTAAACTTCTCTCTGATTGAGGTATGGATCAATGTACTCAGATATTCCTTGAAAGATATATTAATATGTTTATATTCCTCCTACAGTAAATGTTATTTCTGAAAAAGAATATTTATTTATATAAAACTTGTGTAAATATTAAATACTGTAGGGGCCTAAGTAAAGTTATTTCCTGTGTAGGATCTCGGACACTCGAGAATAGACCAACCGAAAACTGCACGTAGTTTGTAGAAGTCGACTAACTCAATACTGAGAAATGCAATGGAAACCACTTCAGAAGCTATTATTTATCTTGTACAAGTAGGCCCACATCATTTTAGTTATGGTGAAGGAGAGCCTTTATGAAGGGATCGGCTAGTTGAGTTGATCGATGGTGTACACATTAATGAGTGAGAAAGAAAACTAGGACTTTTTGCCTTGAACCTGTCATGTGTTCTAGTTTAGTTACTTTTCACTTATTTCTTTAGAATCAATCAAAACATGAACTTTGTAACATATTCACATATTGTTCAGTTCCAGAAACTATAACTATCTTCTTGTTACTGGAAATATTAACTTAATATTTAGGAAGTGTTTTGATTGATTTAAAAAAGTTTATAGTCTTATCTAAGTTTATCGTCTTATCTATCTATCTATATATATATATATATATATATATATATATATATATAGATAGATATAATTAATTATTTTCACTAACCCTTTTTCTTTCTTTGAGCACCATAGTTACTGTTCTCGATGTTAAAATCACGTGTTTGTCTAGTGATAATGTAAAGTATGCTGTGACTTTACAGAGATTCAAAACCATTTTTGATACTAAAAAATGAAGTACATCAATAAAAATGAAATTTTCAGAACACATGAATAGACATACAAAATTGTGTGTAGTTGGCAGGACAGGATGATATGAGGCCTCAGGAGCAGCAGAAGAACAGTTTACTACAACAGCTACTCGCTAACAACTCCAGCACTTAGTGCTCGATGTTGTCAGGAACGGCTCTAATCCCTCGTACTGCAGCAGCTCCTCACTGACTACTTAGTGCTCGATTTTGTCATGTATGACAGTAGCACTGGAATCGTTGTTATTGCCAGATTCTCCTCTCTCCGTTTCTCCTAGCACCTACTTGATGAAATCGTCATCCCTCTCCCGAAAAAAATGAAAAAACAGAAAAATTGTATTCTAACTGTAGCTACATAGAGAAGTTCAGACAATGTCAAATTATAATAGTGATGTTATGTTGGTAACCTTTGAATTAACGGTGAATTTCTGTTGCGAGTAGCATAGACTGCGTGTATATCATCGCTAGACAATGAAACAGGCGTTAAATCATACTTAGAAGTGTCTTCTGATGACCTATTTAGAGTTTCTTGTTATTGTGTATATGAGATGTTGGACAGTATATATTATCTTAAGGGTAAATAAACTTTGACTGATCTGCAGCGGCTGAAGAAACTGTATTAAAGTGATTCGATTGTAAATAAACTGAATGAATTATATGTATATAATAGATATATAATGGACATGCTGCATAGTTGTATGGTACGGATTCAATTGTAAATAGAACGTAGAATTTGATGTCTGTAAATATATTATATGGATTGTACTGTGCAAGGCATACTAGGAAATTATCAAGCCTGAAATCTAGACTGATATATAATGTTGTGTACAGATTCTGTGTATTGTTACTTATTATATATGTTGTATATATACATATAATTATATACTGTATATAGTGTTACATATTATAGATAATATTAGATATCAAAGATACTGGTAAGATTGACTTCTGCATTAACGTAAAATTATACATACTAGAGGAAGCCCGTTGTCTGTAATATAACGGGCTCCAGAATAACATTCAGTAAATAGATTGTATTGACGAAAGTGTTAGCAGAACCATGTACTACCATAGCGCTCAGCCTATTGAGTAGGCCTATGACCCTTATGGCAATCCTTCTATAATGATAACAGTTAAGTTTAACGTCTGTTTCCGTACCCAAGGATACTGTCAGAGATAGACCCGGCTGGGACTCAAACCCTTGGCCTTCTGTTTATTAGGCAAGTGCTACCGACTAGGCTATCATCCCGGAACAATCTACGCAAGCATTGACATAGGAGTATTATATTTGATAGACTATAGCTGAGCCATTGGCTTGTTGGTTTAAGCGTTTCGATCGTAACCCATAGGTACGCAATTTGAATCCCTGGCTAGCGTGTCGCCGATGATGCCTTCAAGCGATGAAAACGGCCTTTAATTCCCGGCTCAGAGTTTTTACTTGTTGTTGTTGTGTGTATTATTTACTGCAGTTGACTTGATACGTTGTTATATATCAGATTGTTACCGTATTGTACATAGAGAATAGCTGTTGTATTGTAGCTGTTGTATTGTAGCTGTTATTGTATTGCAAACTGATATAAGTTTGCTATCAGTTTGCTGATTGTAAATGCAGATACTGTAACGTATGCTAGTATTCCACTGTGAGTAAAAATTTTAAAAAAAGATTACCGTTTGTTTTCCCACTTACACTGTCTAAAGTGTGTACCTTCTTCGGCCCATTGTGTGTGACCCTTTTCTCGTTAAATTATGTGTAATCGTTATGTCAGATTTTTCTGATAAGGTGAATCGGCTTGAGGCGACAACACGACAACACGGACTCCAGAGGATAAATTAAATCGGTCTCAACTAGCTTTGGACTGCCTGATACAAAACTTGTTTATTGTCGTTATCTACGCCTAGCAAAACTCACTCAGCATAGAGCAGCAGTGCATAGAGACCAGAACCAAGCTTGAGCCGCCTCTCCCTCTCACTGCCACTGAGAGGTGCCAATCAATGTAAACTTTAAAAAAAATTATCCTCACAAAAGGTGATTCAAGAGATGTAATCGAAATAGTTATTGTTTTAATATTTCGAAATTCTAATGTTAAATTTAGGTATAAAATTATATGTGTCTTCACCACAGGAATTCAAATTGGTTTTTGCAGCCAGTTTTCAGTTAATCAAGAGATAATATCAAAACAGAGGTATAATAAGTTAGAATACTCAAAGTATCCATTTAGGCGAAAGTATCCAAATGGGTTCTATTATAATGTACAAAACAACGATTCCAACGTAGGCAAGCTTATTTCAAGATTATTATACTATTATTATTTTTAAGTTATTTGTGTTTAAATTATAACAGTCTATTGCTGAAATCCGTGAAATCCATCATTTTGTCCTGCACTCTGTAAAATAATTATTTGACTGATTTTGTGAGTTGTATGATTGTATCAGTTATGGACTTGACTATGACAGCGTTGAGTTTGGCTGTTTTACTTGAAATCCGTGTGCTTTCATCTAAGGGCCGAGTTCTGAACTCTATATATCTATGGTGGTTGCTAGGCAACGGTGGGAACTAAAGGATAAAGTAAACAATTTTATAATAGAGAAGATAGGAATATCTGTAGAACCATTGGTTTTGAAAACGTCACCTGAAGTTCAGAAATTGGCGTTAATTTTAATGCTAATCATAGATTCCGTTGTGCTCTTGACTTGATCTTTGTTGTTGTTGCTCACCCATGAGGTCGGCCGTTCTGCTGACCTCTTCCAGATCACTTCTCCGGGGAAGGATCCAAGATTCAGACTTCCAGCAGCTTCGCCGCCTCGCAATATCGAATTTAATCCGACCTGGAACACCCCAGATATCTTCAGATTCTTCATCCTATGGGTAAAGTTAAAAAATGTGTTTTGTGGTATAACAATCATCTCGGTTATTAAATTTCTGACAATCAATCAGCAAATATTTTATTTTTCCTTCAATCAGCTAATGATAACAGGGATTTTTTATTTCAGTCTTCATTCAGGGTTGTTTTTAGAATTTTGAAATTTAATCGAGGCAGTATCACAATAAGCCGTCCTTTTCTTATAGTTATCAGGCGATGATGTCAGGGACGTCTTTGACAATATATATGCACTATAGCTGATATAGAGCAATATATATGAATGCAGAAGGTAAATAAGGTCAAAACATGGTGCCAGTCCATTCAGCCGATAAGAATTATTGCTGAAAGTCATTTAATAGCATATTATAATTATCTATGAATATAAGTAACACGCTTAATTTATTATGTCTAGTTACTGTAGGCCTAGTCCCAGGCCTATGTACATAAAATGGAAATAATTTATCTCCTTCAATTATAATAAATATTATAATTAATTAATTTTAAGCTGTAGATATAATAATGTCTTGATGTATCCTGCAGAATTTAGCTCAGCGAACATTGTGCATTTTGAACTTGAATATACATTTCATTTCAACTAATCGTGCTTTACCCTAACATAATAGACTATGAGCCCTCTTCGCTCTGTGTGTGTATTCATCTGTCATAATGTATTTCAATAGTGTTTAACTATTGACATGCATGGAAACATTAACTGCTAAGTTCAAAGACTCTATAGGAAAATGTAGCCTATTATTTTTTGAGTTGTGTAAAATTATGTACACGTAAATGTAGAAAACTATTTATTATTCTTAAAATTAAAGCTGCATTATAATGGAGCCGTTCTTACAGCATTAGACAAAGATTTATTGCAAATTAACTTGGTAGGTTTTGATTCTGCTTACTGGTTATTGACTTGTATATAATGTGTTGCTGTTATTGTTGCTGTTGTTTCGTGACACCGTACATTCTATTTGTATGTATTAAGTGGGTGTTGCATTAATGAAATGAAACGAATTAGAGTGTGCGGTTGTTAAATTAATGAATTGTATGAAATTAAGGCCCGGTTTATAATTTAAATGTAATCCTCGATTACTTTATTTAATGAGGATGTCATTGTTTAATGTGACGTCACGTCGTACTGTTCACATTATTAAAAGTTTAAATTTAGCATTGATATCGATGCTAAATTCAGTAATTGAGGATTGCATGTCTATTGTAAACTGGAATGAATTATAGTTAACGTGTTAAACTTCTGCACCTTAATGATTGAGGCATTGGTCCTAACTATCATAGACCATTGTAAACAAATATCTTCTCTAATTTTTCTAAACGTGCAAACCTGTCACCTGTGTGCGTGCCTAATGTTGAATAAACTGATTCGTAATAGGTTTGTATAATATTGCATTACATTGTAATTCTGAGTCACTCGCACTGCATGTTTCAGTGTGTTTAACGTCAAGGTTCAGAAGCACAAGGCTTCTCTTCAAGACAACTCAATACAATCGAGTACTGCCACTATCGTCAATTAGATTGCGTATTACAGATTTACTCCACTAAGTGGCCTGCAGTTTATTAGAGGCCAATGATTCCGAGTTAGCATCTAAGCCACTAGCATGTTGCTTTGAATATAAAAGTATTTAAATAAAGATGGGTGTTTAACTGTTTATATGTCTGTCGACAGCGTAAACATTACGATAATAATAATAATGATTTATGTTTATCCTTGGCTAGGATATAAGAGGATATAAGAACATAGCGACTTAACTATTATCCTGGATACATGTGCATTCATTGGGCATTCTGTGTACATTATGCTTGTATTACGCACACTTTCAACTGTGACTGACGAAGTCTTCAACTTTGGAAATCAACTTAAATTCTTTAATCCACCCAAGTAGTAATAGTGTGTGATGTATTATGCACATTGTGAAATGGTATAGTAGCTGTTACACAAGTCATTCATGCACTTGTGTAACATATGGATTTGTATCTGTAGATTAATTTAATTAGATCTATAGCTTTAATAATTATAGTGTATTGCATCTTGTTTAAATCAAATTCAAGATTAGATTAAATAGTGTAACAATCATTAGCTATCTGACTTGTGATTTGTCTGATCAATAACTATATAGTTTGTACTGTCGAAAGCAACGGAAAACTACTCATAAACTATAATTTGTCCTTGAACAAAGGCATCGTTTTAGGTGTGGTAAGTCCTTTATGATAGAGAATTAAAATAGTCTACTTTGGTTTGGTTGTTAATCTGCTCATTATTGATCGAGACAACTGTGTGTGGGAATTTTTGTATTGGTCCTGCCATCAGGCCGAGCACTGGAAAGATGAATTATTGGCTCTCTAGTGAATTGTGCCTTTGTTGTATCTCGGTGTGAATACTTATTATGTAAGTCATGTAAATTATCCTACTCTACTACTCTACATGTAAATCGGTGTTTACTTGACTTTAAATGTGTTTCGATTTGGATTTATAGTCATGCAAGATGATCGCCAGCAGTTAAAATCCTGCATAGTTGTTATCATGATGTTTTGTAGGCACAGTTTTGATTGAAGAGATTTATAATAACCGCTATCATATACTGATTAAACTTTTAAAACACTGCAAATTGATGAGTACTTACAGTTGAATAAAATCCATAGTACTGCAGTCACTATGATTCATAAAATCATAGTCAATTATTCATTGCGAGTAGCATAAAATGTAAAAGTTTATGTTTAGGCCACTTTGCGGGATATCAAAGCCCATTGGGCGATACAAGTTTTCTTCAAGTAGGTCTACGCATATGCCTACATGTATCGGCATTGTAGCCTACAGCAGTATGTTGGCTTCTTGGACTAATGGTTAGCTTAATCTGTTTTAAAGTTAGAAGTCACATGTTCAATGCTCTATCTCTATTAGTAGCCTACTTCACCTGCTGTTGTCTACTGCCTTTCTGGAATCATTAATTGCAGCAATCCTTCCAAATGTTTTGTTAAAACGGATTGCTTAATTGAGAAATAAATTGTAGCTTTCTTTAATTGAAAGGAAAAATGGTGTGTTTGCGATTAACTTACCTTTGTAATCAGCAGATGTTTTATATGTTTGTGCTTTAGAAATTCTACGGTGAAATGTGGCGTAACCATTGTAGGCCTATGTATTACATATCGTCTTGATAATGTTGTCAGGCTGTGTAGTTTGCGTTGACAACAATTTTTAATTTCATTGATTAAAACTTTAATAATTACTTAGTTTAGTAATTAATCAATCAATGAAGTGATGCATAGATTTGTTGTGTTTGGGCACGTGTTTTGTCACGCAAATTAAATTTAATAAGTCATCTTGTGAGTAGTAAAAGATGTAAAGCTAAGTTAACGTTTGTTTCCGTATCGAAGGATACTGTCAGAAATGGACCGTCTGGGACTCGAACCCGTGACATCCTGCTTATCGAGCAAGCATGTTACCGATTGCGCTATCTAACCGAGACGTAGTTAAGCTAGTGCATGGTTTGACGTCGGTTTCACCACCTGAAGGCATAATTCTTTTCTTTATTTCCTTGTGGCCTTGTTAATTGTGTTAGCACATACCACGTGGCCGATAGCTAATCTCTTCATATTACCTATTAGAGAAAAGCTGTTTCCGTTTAACGTCCATATCAAGGACACTGTCAGAGACGGAACCGGCTGGAACTCGAACCCGTTGCCTTCTGCTTATCTGTCAAGCGTGCCACCGACTGGGCTATCCAACCGGGACCGCAGAACCATATTGATTGGTTTATCTTTCTGCCCTGATTTCATAGGTTCTTGGTTGAATCCCAGAGTTACCTCGTCATCGATGTAGCCTTTGGCCTGCAAAACTGACGTTAAATTGTGCTTTATACAAAAGTTTTCAGCGGTAGAAGTTAAGAATAGATTGAAAGATGGCATGTATAAACCAAGGCATGTTTTCTTATGTTAGACCGTACTAGTGAACTGTTATTGAAAGTCCACGAAAAACTACCTCAGATTCGATTTGCCTTACAATCAGTTAATGCATGTAATATTTAGGGTATTTGTGATGTCTCGAACGATATGAGTCACAAAATATATTTCAATTGTTCACAAAATAGACGAATAATATAATAATTGAACGTCCGTTTCTTCGTAGAGATCTGTAAAAAAGATTTTAAGTTATAATATATGGATAATATTACCTTGTTACAAAATAATAAGTACAATGTTCAATAAGTAGGCCTACTGCGAATAAGCAATATGGGTCCCTTACATCTTCTAACGACGATATCAAAGAGAAGTTATGTAGGATTTGTTTGTTCAATTTTATGCGAGGGTAAAGAAACAAAACATCTTTTATTAAAGAAACGAACGTTGAATGATTGTTGATCGAATTTTCTTATTTGTTATGAATTAATAATTTTTTTAGAAGTACGTAAGTTAACTATTTAAAATTCTAATATATAGTTTTTAATCTATCGAAACGTTATACAATATGGGGTTTAATTATTAGGTTACTTCAATTATTAACTTAGTTTAATTTAATTGTAATTTTATTTCAGTTTTCTCATCCAGAAATAATGTAAGGGACGACTTTTAAGTAGCCTACTCGTACAAATTTTGATTCTGTCGGCATAATTATCGTAAATTATTTATACTGACTCTATTTATTAGCATAGTTATGTGAAATTATGGCATAATCGGTTGAAATTATCTATGCTAACTGCAGTCAATTATATTTCTGAACTATTTAATTTATTTTTGCTATTGTTATTTTGTCAGTATGAAGTAGGGTAATGGTCATCGACTCGACTCTAATCTAATGGTTGAAGGAGTAAAAATTTGGCTTTCAGTTTTCTGTTTCAGTTCTATAGTTCGTTCTTTGTTTCATTGATTAGTTTTCGTTCTGTGTTTCAGTTATTTGTTTTCTTTCTTTGTTTCGTTCTTTTTTGGTCTCTGCTTGATTCGTTAAATATCGCTTAAAATTAATCAAATACAATGAGGAATTAGCATCCGGTTCCTCAGTCCTCACCCGAAGGCGATATCAGTGACGAATTAAAAAGAGTGTCGTTTCCTACGCGACAACTCGGGCCTGATTTGAAAATCAAGCTGGCTCGTCACTGATGATCCCTTAGGGCGGCGAAGCTGACATTAAATGCGTCGGAATTAGCTGTTTGTTTGTCTACGTAAGCAGCTTTATAACGCTGCAACGCAAGGATCTTTTACATTTTGTGAACACAGAAGAAAAATCCTATTGCTCTATAGGTATTACATACAACTGGTTTATTGTTTATATTGAACAGTTATTGCACACTGTACTATAACAAACCTGATAGCTCTACTTGATGGAATTATTATCTACACATTTCTATAAATGTACAGTTTTCTTGCAAGATTATTGTGTCGTTCGCTGTACAACTGGTGCAGTTAATAATTGTAGCTGCATTATTGTATGCAGTTAATTTATACAACTAGTAGGCGTACAGTAAGTTGTACAGTTATTGTATTGTACACTGTGTAGCTAATTTGTTTTCGCTGGTTTTGGTTGTATAATGAATTCAGCTGCTGAGAAACGAAATCATTTTGTTCGCCATCTGTTGATCGACTGTAAAATAAACGCTGCATTTGTTACTCATTATTTTCTGTCTTTCCTCATTTTAATCGGTCTAGGCCTAATAGAAAGCTAAACTCACTGTACTGAGAAAAGCAATTGAAAACCTCCTCAGAAGCCATAATTTCTTTGAAGGAGGCATCATTTCACGCATGGTAGAACAAAGCCGTTGTGAATGTATCGATTTGTTGGATTGATCATTGGTATTCTCATTAATGAGCGAGAATGTAGTTATGACATTGTGCATGAATTTGAGCCTTGGGACCTGTTATTTGACAGAGAACTGAGTAGATAGATTGAATAATAATAATAGCGTCTGCTATTGACATAACTATTGACATCGTCTGTTGACATCTCGTCTATCTCACGGATGGCGAGGTGCAATGAAGAGTAAAAGCAGCTTGGTCGACCCTCTACAGTCAACCCGAGGGCCAAAAAGGACCTCAAGGATATTAACAATGTCGCTATCTTATTTTCTCTACGAAATCCATCCTTGTGCTTTCGTGACATCTTTTATCACTGCCTTTCACATAGTTTGGGATAATTTGATCAAAATTTGGAAGATAAACTTTTAAACAGTGACCTGTTTTAGGGCGCATTCAGTCAACTTCCTGCAGACAATATGTTGGTAGACAATGTCTACAGAAAGTGCTTATTTTAATTACTACGATTTTATACCTGGAATATGTAAGTGCCACTTGTGGCCTTTATCTCCATTCACATTCATATTCTGTGCTTCAATTGTCTGACTATCACGTACTTAAGTGATGTGATAAATAAATAAATAAGTAAATAAAAAAAAAGCCTGCAGGCTACGACCGATTTAAACGTCAGTTTTGCGGCCAACAGCAAGCGCTTCAGAGACACTTTTAGATGCGCTATACAAAAGCTTTCTGATTGATTGATTGAAATTCTGCAAGCATGGACTATGAAAGACCAATCATTATTGGTCTGCTACACAGAAATCATTGCCACATTTTCCCGAACCCACTCGAGCATTAATGAATAGTCAGAACAGATAAAACCAATACTAGGTTTAGAACTCCATTTGGCATCTACTGTCGCGTTCTACATAAGACTCATTAGATTTTAACGAACGTCTGCTGCCGTTTTTCGTATAATTCGTTTATCTGATGCGTGTCAGATCCATCTTAAGTCTCTATAGATTTACTGGCGTCATCTCGCCAATGTGATGACTTCATAATAAATTCATTCGACAGATGACGGTGCATAATTTTTCACAATAATAAAGCACACATTGCAAGTGTGAAGCTTGTTCATATTTTAATGTGTGACGCTTTTAATATTCGTGAAGTGTTGAAACAAGACTTTAGTCTATAGGCATACTCTTATTGTAACTCTTAGCCTATGTAATTACGTGTATTACTTTTAGCGAAATAGGATGGGTTATTTCTATTACATGTAAATAAAATGCTGTACAAAAGGCTCAAAAGCTGTAGTAAGTTTAACGTCTGTTTCCGTATCAAAGAATAGAGAGACGAACCCGGATGGGACTCGAACCCCTCACATCCTGTTTATCGATCAATTGTGTCAAATTGTGTCACCGACTACGCTATAAAACCTGGGACCAAAACAATCACAAAAAAAGTAAATGAATCGTGTTTCACTGGTTTGCTCATTAATGAACGCGGTGGGTGACAGTTGACTGTAAGTAGTAGCCTAATTTATGCATTGAATCTCAGGCAGCGCTCTAAAGAAGAAGTGACTAATGATTGGAACACAGGCTTACATTTTAATAGAACAAGAAACAATGTTTATAAACTAACATTTTATTGAGATTCTTCGCTTTTACGTTTGAGTATTTAAGTCACATATAGTTTATCGCAGAAAAGTAAAATCAAATAACTTTTAATTTAAAAAGAAATAAAAGACTTAAAAGAGGATGATAAAGTGAAAGAAAAAAGTCAGTATCAAGTTATATTATTATTATAAATCTGAAAGCAACAACAAAGCAACAACTAACCTAACAACCTAACTACTAGCCAAGCAGCTAGCAACATAGGCAACGGAATCTGCTTTCTAATAACAACCAAGTACAACAAAGAGCAACGATTGGAAACTAGGTCTAGAAACACAAAACAACGATTCAACTAATTTTAAGTTTGGCGTCCCTTTCTTTGT
>JAQFZF010001221.1:0-14588 GCA_034695365.1 Enchytraeus norvegicus | reverse complement strand
ATAATCAGTACAATCTGCGCAATCCTGCACAATATAAGCATGCTTTTCAGGAGCACTATAGGTCTTAATTCCTCCTTTTTCTTCTGTAGCCTACTGACTGTAGATAATGCTAAGTAGGCCTATACACAGTAACGTCGCTACAATTAGGGCACTGGGGCGCGTGGCCCCCGTCAAATTTTTTTTACATATTAATTCTTATTTTGAAATACTGGTAAGATCATGAAGAACAGTGGTGCCACTGTGGTGGATCTAGATAATTTTGAGTGGGGGCTAAATTCTGTAATGAGGAGACCTTTTTTCGCTCGCTCCGCTCGCAAAACGTGCTTTATTAACAACATTACGCACTGAGCGAACGCCATTTTTGGAAGGCTCGTTTCACTTTGCATCTTTTCAGACTTTAAGAGAAAGAGCGCGCTGTGTACACATTATTTTCATGCCCCTCCCCAATCTAAATCCTGGCGACGCAATTGTCTATACAATAATACGGTAATACTAGTAATAGACAATAACCTGGCTGTTAACAAGTAGGCCTAAGTTTACAAACTTTTTGTAGCTCGACATAATATATATAATTATGTGAATTGTTTACAATTGTAATGTAAGCCTAATGTTTGTACAATTTCTTATTGTTGATGCTCTATTTTTAACACAATATTGCGTTTGTCAGTATGAGAAATAAATGGACATTCTATTCTATCACCTGTTAAATCTGGCCTTCAATATTGACATTGCCTAAAGCAATATAGCATAATCTAGGAGATCTGAATTCGGTTAGACTTGGCTACATTTTGTATTATATGACCAACAGTACAAAAGAGAACTGTATATAAATGTCTATCATCAACGCCTTGGCATAGTCTAACCTTTATCAACATTTGCTCCTGTCATGTGTTGATTTAACCTCATTGACTGATTGATTGATTGACTGACTTCTGGTATTGTTTTAATGTGCAGCGTTGGAGGCCGAACGCAAAGAAGCAGAAAAGAAATAGTCATCAATTCTGTAGTCCTAACATCTAAAATGAGCTCAGCTAGTCTAATAGCCAATCTTGTGACAGTCATGCTTGTGGCAATTGTCATAATATGTTACAGTCATGACATGTGAATTAGATTAATCTAGTGTGACTTTTAAAGCACACTCACATTCCAAACGAGGGCATGAACATTCCTTATCACTAATCTATATAAACAATAAATAAATTATCACGTTATTTACAATCAAAGCATAAACCCAAATATAAACATTAACACATCGCATAAAATAGATTTCCATGATTGTATTGGCATTGATTGCAATGTGCAATGACATTGTGCGTGGCCTAATGTCATTCCTCTGACTGATTGATCATGGTTGTACTCTTCACGTTAGTTGCTCTCTCTAAGCTCATGCATAGGTTTTAGGCGTCGGTAGCCTATCCTTTTACGTAGATATTAATGAAAAATGAATCTACCATCTACTCAATGCATTAGCAAATCTATGAATTCAAGTACTATACATGTAACACTTTAATGTAATAAAAACTCTAAGTCTTTCTTGTTTTTTGCATGTTCTGGTCAATAAAAGCATGAATGGTCTTATAATCTATTCATTATAATTAATCTCTAAGACGTATACATACGGTATCAATCAATCAATCTTTATAAATTTTTATCCGTTCATCATCAGAAGAAAATATATAGGGCGTCACCAAGATTCGAACAACTAATGCAGTACCATTCTGCCCAGTGTCCACCCAAAGGGAGCCAACAACAACAATAACGCAATTAGAGTGCTACCGTCATCAATTACGACATGGAGCACTATGAAACCAAAGCCAACCCAATAAGCAGTAAAAGACATGTCCAACGATGCCAAACCAATAACCAGAAAAAGGGCCCCAAACCAATAACCAGAAAAAGGGCCAATGGAGAGTCCAGTAGCCATGATGCAAAACGCCACAACCGTTTTTGCAGGCTAGACCTCAACTAGTCTGGGATTTGAATGACCAATTGGTTAATTACACATCTCATTGCTATCAACTCTCCACTGTCGTATCTGCTTCAGACGCCTCGTACTTTTCCCGAACCCACGCGGGAGGCATGTTTCAAGATTGCACCGTATTCTATACATTTTGGAATATTTTGACAATTTTAAAATTAAATTAATTAAATTATAAAATGTGTAATTGTCCTCAAAATTAGTCCCAACCTATCCCCAAACCCTAACCCTAACCGTAACATAGACAAAAATGGCAACAAAGAAAGAAAAATAAACTTTTGAAATTGTAAAAATTATCAAATGGGGTGCAAATCAGAACAATGCTCTCCGTGGCTCAAGAGTAAGCGCTTTGGCCAGTTTGTGTCAAATCCTGCCGAGTTAATTACAGAGTAGGTTAAATCTCGGATGTACAGCGGGCCAAACAAGCACACCATCCACTTCGATGCATGCTCTGTCACCCTGACACTATGACGACTATTGAAAATTATTTATTACAGTAGCCAATGTTCGATCTACATTTTTCTGAAATTTTATTGTACGAAAGCAGATAGGATTTTCTTACTTAACATTTAACATTTAACTTACATAACAATATCTACATGTATTTATAAAGTTCAACCACTAGTACAGCAATAAATAAATAAAAACTTTCATAAATTAAGAAGCGGGCTATAAACATCAGCAAATATATAGGCCTCATTAAATAACAACTAGGCCCAATAGCAGCTAGTAGCCATTATGGCTGGTAGACTATCGCCACAGCTCAGTGTTAACAGGTTAATCTCGATAATAATTATATTATCGCTGTGATGGGCGCTTTATTTCATTTATTCGATCGATCATTCTGCTTTTGCCGGTTTTTGTTTTTCGCTAAATAGGCCGACTGCGGTCTTTGTATATCGTTTGTAGGCAGTAACTTATGGTAATGTCCCGGTTGGATAGCGTAGTCGGTAGCACGCTTGCTCATATAAGCAGAATGTCAAGGATTCGAGTCCCAGCCGGATCCTTCTCTGATACTATTCTTCGATACGAAAACAGACGTTGAACTTAGTTTAGGTTACAGCTTTTAATATTATGGCAGACTTCTATCCATAATTCGGAAACACGACAATGCAACATAATATTATCCAAGTTAGCACATCGGATAAGTGTCCGACTCGGGTTTAATAGGTTCAAGATTCTAAATTCGTATCCCAGGGCTCACCATTCACTGATGTAGCTGTTAGGCTGAGAAACTGGCGTTAAATTCGGCTTTATCCTTTTAGCTTTGAAGTCATGTCCGTGCTGACGTAGTAGGGGACCATTGCGCTAAATTGACTATGCATTATAATAATGCACAGTTCTACCCTCTTAATGCCTAGTTGGTAGAAGTTCTCTTGAAGTTTAAGGCGGCCATGTGGCAAATCTTTGTGATTCGAAAACTGACGTTAAGCAAAACGTAACAGCTTCAGCTTTTTTGCTTTAAATAATATACAATATTATACATCTGCATTGCTCTTTTCCACCACAGAAGCCTAGATCTCGCAGCATGTTAAGCTGTAGGTTTAGCTTAGGCATGTGAGATGAGGCTATAGACAAGAAAGGGGAATGCAAATTTAGTTCTAAGTTACAATTGAACGAGATGGCTGAGATGAGGCAAGGATATCAAGTGCTAGCAGAAACGTTCCCTCTAATTTCTTCTGTGTGCGCGGAATCGGAGGATGTCTGAGCTGCATTATTTGTTAGTGAGCAACATAATGAGATTATTTTAAAAAAAGTATGTGTTTGTCAATTATTGTAACTACTTAATAATGGGTTGGAATAACTATATACACAATAATAATGATGCCTTTCATTAAAAGTATGTAAGATTTATAAATAGCATACATTGCATATAGTATGCTTTGATTACGAACGCAATACAAAACTAACCGTAAATTGGTTAATAATTCAATAGTCCATTAAGTATGGCAAAACAATCGCTCATAAATAATTATTTGCAACCAAAACTTCTGCGCGGCATTTAAAACTGCTGCGCGGCACCCTTTACTGACGTGCGCGGCCGCGCAGCAGCGCAGCTTAGAGGGAACACTGGCTAGCAGGTCTGCTTTAAAAACCAGAGGTCGCAAATTCAATGCTCAGCCAGGCCATCGTAAAGTTACAGCCTTCAGCAAGCTGCATTCTCTCCGTGTCTAAGAGCAACAGACGATATATCTTTATCATGACACTTTATCATAACTAACGTGCAAGATTGCCGAAATAGAAATCGAATCCTGGAATTCTCGCTAAGTGGCGAGAGAGCGCATGCTACTTCACCACCTGCTTGAACAGTTGCTTGTGCTATATAAATAGATGATTTGCAAAGCAAATTTGATTTATCTCCGCATTAGGCAGTTTTATCGCATAGGCAAATGCTTATAAATTCAACGTATCAAAATTATACATAGTAATGCTTAGCCGAGTGAAATCTCTTACAGAAACTTTTCCAAACTTTTCTAGTCCCTGCCGACTGACGGCCATTATTATACTTCTGAACTCTGATCTGTTTACATTCAGAGCCAAGAGTGAATCTTTAGCTTAGGCTACATATTACAGCAGTATTGGATTATCCCTAGATTATAACTGTTGATCGGGTTAGTTATGACTACTATATTATTAATATATTATTAAGACGAATATTATTAATTAAGTCAAAATAATTATTACGCATAATTATAACTTATAGCTAATTATGTATGACAATTGCTTCAGAATCTCTCAATCATTGCACTGACTAACAGCAGGTCCATGGCATGTAACTGCATGCCAAATGTTCTTGGATATAATTGCGAGCAGGTGAATACACCTTATCTAGCTGACCGCCGGTTACGCGTAAAATATATCAGTATTATACATGACAAAATAAAAGCGACTAAAATTTGTTGAAATTAAGTACATTAGAAGATAAGTGATAAGCATGTTTTAACTTAGTAGAGAGAGAGCTGTGATTTTATTTCACGAAACAAACATACTTGGCCATCAGAGAAGACCTATGTCTTATCTAGCTGATCACCATACATACACACACAAATATACAAACAAATATAGACAAAGCCAACATGCATACAGAAAATATAAACGCATGGTGCAATTAAACGTGAAAAAGTGCGAAGATATAATTATTAAAGAGTAACCACAGTCTGCATTATAGAGCAGTTGAACAGGGAAAGAAAGACACCTTAATAAAACTGTATAATTAATAAATAAATTTTAAATAATTAATTTTGTATATTATACAAAATTAATTAATCAATCAATCAGTGAGGACATAACGTCCGGTTCCTCACCCGAAGGCGATATCAGGGACGAAAAAAGCTTAAGGCATAGTCCTATTACTCTATTGCTGTAAACAAGTGTAAATGTTTGTGAAAGACATATCGAATAACACCACTTTACAGTATATGAATTGCAAAGCTATTGCAATCCATTGAGTTACCTTACATTATTATATTTAATGCAATACATATAGGTAATACATATTTCATAATTAGGTAATTACATCACTAATTCATAAATTCTTTATAAATTAACATACATTCACATGTAGATAATTATTTCATCGTGTTTGAATAATGGCATTAATTTGTCAAAACAAATTAACAAACAAAACAAACAAATTTCGATGGAAGTTTTTTTGAAGTTAACTATAGTGTTGCATGAATAAAAAGAACTACTGTAATTGTTTGGTTTAATGCTGTGCGTAATGCGATACAGGAGCATAGGCTAATCTCGTCTCGGGGATTTCTCTAAGCATACAACCAAACTGAATCATGTTAAACATACGGACTTATCAGTTATAGCTGGTGTGCGAGATATTGTTAGTACACATAGGTTCTATCCGGTTCGGACTTCCTGTTACTGTAGGCAAGTCTTGTCGGTTAGGACTCCATAAAGTTTGCGTACGTTCATTATATCACTAGTTGTAGCAGCCCGTCACAAATTACGGGCTGATAATCTCTTGACTTAAGTCGCAGCCTATATGTAGGTTGCGGCTTAATAAATATAGGCCGAACAGGCCTACTCAAACCCAAGCGGAAAGCCCTTGCGAAGACATCACTACAAGCAGCATGACGTTATGAACACTTTGATTAGTTAGATTCATTGGAACAAAGTAACTTTGGAGTACATGTAGCATGACGTTATGAATAATTTGACTCTCATTGCAAACGGAACCTTAATTTATATAGTAAGACATATTTTGCTAATCAAAATGAAATCGCACAGAGCTTATTTCTCATAACATACTACATAATCTGAGTTTACGTTAACTACGAAAACATGCGGTTGTCGGTGAGTTCAACCTTATTAAAGTGCCCTTGGGCGCCAAGAGGGTTGCCTGTATTTTATATATTATTAACATAACATAACATTTTCATGTGTCAGGGAGCATCAGATGCTTGTTAAAGGCCCGTATAATGGACAATGGAGAGCTAAGTAGCCATGAAGAATAAAACGCCGCTGCCTCTGTAGCAGCCTAGATCTCTGAAAATCTGGAATTTTGAATGACCAATTGGTTAATAACACAGAATCATTGTCTCATGGCCATCAACTCTTCACTGCGCATCTGCTTCAGCCGCCTCATGCGAACACCTGAAGTTGTCGGTGGGATCAATTCTCAAGTTTTCCTAACCCACTCGTTATTACTTATCAATTGCTATTTGATGATATTTGAATGGATATACATTAAATACCAAAATGAAACTTTTGACCGTTTTGACCATGTTATTATTGAACTCACGTGACATTCTCTAAAGTGTTGTTTCTCGGCAATTTCCATCAAAGCAGTCGAGGTTTAGATTACAGGCATCTATTGCAGTCGAGGTTTAGATTACAGGCATATATTGCTGAAAGTTTTTCCATAGGCCACAATTAATTTCTGTTGAAATGTATGTTTATTTAAAGGTAGACATTTTATTTGTGGTTGGCCTTGGCCTAGGCCTATACTAGTTTGTTAATATTATTGATCATGAATTGATTTGCACTCTATTCGTTAACCACCATCTGTACTTTTTAGGTCTAGGTCATTAGCCTTGCGAGATGTTTTTCTATTAATTCATTTTGTACTTATTGTCTGGTTTAAGTCACTATTGAGTGGATCAACTAGTGTTTGACTGATGTAGAGTCTTTCCAGATATTATTGAAATAAGAAACGGACGATAAAGTTTGATTGTTTGAAAAGTGTTGCACTATGCAATGTAAATTTTACAGTTTTAACAATGTACAGCAACAATAATGTACAGAAGCTATTACCAAAATCTTTTCGCACAATGATACATGGATTGCTTACCGATCCTGTTTACTTCCGAGATATGAAATTATTATCATCCCGGATTCGATCCCAAGTTCTCTTGTTTCAACCTGTAAGTGTCACTTGTGGCCTGTATTACCGTTAACGTGCACTTTTAATATTTTTAGCTAAGCTTGAAACTGTGAAATGTGTGATGTGATAAATAAATAAATAAATGTTGACATTATTAACGCTCTAACAATTCAGCTATTTAGACACACGAAAAGGGTTTACACCTGGGCTATTTGATTAATTTCAATCAATAATGTAATGTTTGTGATGTTTGATTTCTAACGAATAGAACGTTTGAGGAGTTATAGCCGAGATGTCAGCACGCGGGCTCGGTAACATCAGGGATGACAGTTCGAGTGATAGCGAGGCGGAGAGAGAAGATGAGAGAACGTATCTAGAGATAGCTGATACAGCTCGTAAGATGTCAGCACCTCTGAGCCCCACCAGCGAGACCATCGCTGCAGCGGTGAAAGAGAGAAAGATCAGCCTAAATATCAGACAACGAAGTCGTAGACAGGTTTGACCACATCACAGGCTTTATAGGAAACAGACTTTAAACTTAGCTGTTACCTTCTAATATCGACATATTATCAATGACGAAAAATAAATAGGATTTACTCATTCGGTTTCATTTCGCACTTGGGTAACGAGATTCACTTGTAGTTCTGTGTATTGCTCAGCTTTTATTGATTAGTTTTTATTGATGTAGTTTTTACTTGAGGACGAAATTTTGAATGTAGTAAAGATATTGCAAGAAGTCATATTAAAGTAACATTTGAATGTTATTTCTGATATCTCCGCTTGTTCCGTTTGACTATAACTTAATCAACATAGGCTACTTGCTTTGCAAACAAGAATCCGAAGTCAGAGCCCTGCCGATACCATCAGTGGCATCATTCGTGAATGAAGAAACTGACGCCAAGACTTTAAACATTATATGTAAATGATTATGCTTGCAGCCCAAGTTTGCGATATGCTTTGATATCGACGGTGTCCTGGCCCGAGGTTCGGTTCCTATCACAGCCGCACAGGAAGGGTTCAAGAAACTTCTCGACGATCAAAATAACTTCAAATTTCCCGTCGCTTTCGTCACCAACGCGTTAAACACAAATCAAGACAAAGCGAATCAGCTGAGCGCTTGGTTCGGTGTCACGGTTAGTTGAATTGGTTTTATAATTTGTTTATATATACGGTATTTGTTAATTATTTGTATTATTATTTCTTCTATTGTCTGTGGGCTCCTATTTCGCCCAACACACACAGTTGAATAAACTTTTATTTATTATTTATTCCTGTATTTTTAATTGTTGAGCTACAAACCAAAATACTGCAATGTCACTTTATTTATCCCAAGCAATAAGACAGATGGAACAATTGTTACTAAGAAACTTATATAAGTGATTAAAACTTATTAAGATAAATATAAATAACAATTCATTTAAAATACTTGTAGCAAATCATCATCTGACAACTATGTCAGTCAGCAAATAATATTATGTGTGAAGATAAATAGTTTACTAATTTGTCTTTGTACTGAGGCTAATATACAACTTTGAATTTAGATGTACCTAGGTGAAGCAATAGGGATTTAAAATAATATAGCCTAGAATACAGATAAGGGTGATTTTTAAAAACTCGGTTGGAATTAAACGAACACTTTTCTTAACAATTGCACATTTGGTTGTTATTTAATTTGACAGCTTTCTAGCAGTACTATCATTCAATTGATATGAATCAATTATAATAATCATGTCATCGCAGATATCTAAGGACCAGATGATTCAGTCACCTTCACCTCTAGAAGTGTTCGAGCAGTACCATGACAAGAGATGTCTGGCCGTGGGACAGGGCAAGATCCTTGAAATCTGTCAAGAGTATCCTTGCATTCATTGTTTCAATTAATGATAGTAAGAATAATAATAAAGGTTTTACGTCCTTTTCATCATCCCGGGATGATGCCAGGGACGTCAATTACAATATGGTCAGGAGTGTAGCCAAGAATTTGTGTTTAAATGGATCTGCCTCTCCAGAGCTTATTCAATTAGGAGCTAATAATAATAATTCGTCGCAGACAGCAATTACGAAATAAATGAATTTACTTGAAACTGTGATTGATTCATAGTTGCAGTTTGAATATTTATTGTGCTAATTGTAATTCTTTCTAATGGGATACATTTTTAATGAACATTATATACTTGATTACAACGCCTCGAAGAGTTAGTTATAATTTATTTTCTGGCTGAATCTCAATTACACGTTGCTATTACTAGACTTTTTCACCATTTTGCTCCTGTTTTCTTTCTTCTCCAAGCTTATTCTCTAGTTCTAATTGTTAATGTGTGAACCTCAACAATGTAAAAATGCTTATGTGTAAAGGCTGGGATTCACTCGTCTCTGCACGATAGAAGACGTGGCAGCTGAGAGACCACTGCTCGATGTTGTCAATCACGAGAATAGAAAGAAAATTGTAAGTTTAGTCATTGCGTTACTGTATTAAAGTTGCACTGCAACTATAGATGTCACCTACTTATAAATGTCTAGGATTCAATGAAAAATAACTTTAAAAAAAATTATATCATTTTATGCACGTTTACTTTTTCTCGGAACTGTTAATAGCCTATATATGGACATTGCAATACCTTGCGCTATGTTGTGCATTTGCACTTGCCTCACTGATTTGTTTGTACTCTGTTTGGTTTTTTCTATATTCTTCTGGTGAATAAAGATTGATATAACTCTTCATGATCTTGCTGGCTCTGCAAATAAACGGAGACTTTAGTTAAAGTTTAGTTTAGTTTAGTTTAGTTAGGTACCAATTTGTTGTTAGCAGCTAGTATAATAGATACATTAGTTCTCTAGGTAGGTAGGGTAGATATAAAGGCCGATTATAAGTTTATATTAAGTTTTTTGGGAGATGAACCTAAAACCTATTATTCTAGTGTCAAGCTTGTTTAGCGATTAATTTGTGGTAATATACATGTATCTTCGTGGCCAATATGCATATGCATTATATGCATTATATGCATTATGAATTTGTGAATTAAATTTTTAGCAGCATTCATGTTTTGCTTATTTTTAGGATCCAACTTTTGTGAACAAGGAATTTGCGCCAGTCGATGGTAATTCAAATTATATATTTAAATTTAATATAATTTAAAGTGTAATTTGTTATGATAACTGTAGGCCTACTGTGACCTGTTTGTAATTAATGTACAGTCACATTACAGATACTTAACCCATTTACCGCTGACGTTGCGAAAACGAAACGTCGACTTTGACATATTGTACCAGACTTATTTTTGAATATTAATCAACAAAATTTGACAGAAATATTCTTCAAACATATAAGTATAAAAAGGAATACTGAAATATCATACATCTTGTTACTTGTTCTTAGCAGACAGAATTTTGTAAACACATTGTTTATGGTCACGCTTGGTTGGTTTACTTATCGCTTTATATTTTCGCGTACCGATGCACTAGAAGAATATGAATATCATCATTTGAAAGCTTAAAAAATGTAGTTGTTAGGTGATAAGTTTATAAATATCCAGCGACTCAAATTTGGCTGTAACATTCTCGTGAAAATCGTGTGTTGCGAAAACGCAACGTCAGCGGGATATGATGTACAATATCATGCTAGTTATAATGGTAGTTTTTAGGAAGTAATAGCAACCACTACACGGAACCACTGTACGGAACCACTTTTCGACCCCATTTGACGAGACTACTGTATGGAGCCTCTCTCTGGAACTTCTGTATGCAGTATCGGCGCCAGAAAATTTGACATTGGGGGCAATGGAGGGAAAATTTAGGAGGGGCATATAATGTTAGCAATAATCATACGCTAATACTTTCCGTGGGAAATCTGGGGGGGCAAATGGGGGATGCAAAAAATATCTAAGGGGAGGGCGCGTTTGCCCCTTGGCACCACCACTGACTGTACGAGACCACTGTATGGAGCCACCGTACGGGACGATTGCATGAGACCACTGTACGAGACCACTGTATAGAACCACTGTACGAGACTACTATAAGGAACCACTGTAACAGACCACTATATGGAAAACTGTACGGAACCACTGTACACAAGTAACACAACCACTGTACGGAACCACTGTACGAGAACACTGTACAGAACCACTGTACGAGACCACTGCATGGAACCACTGTACGAGACCAGTGCATGGAACCACAGTTCAACCACTGTATAGAACCACTGTACGGGACCACTGCATGGAACAACTGTATGGAACTAATGTACGAGACAACTGCATTGAATCACTGTACGCGCGCATACTTAAAGTTAGTTATAAATTACAACATATTTATTATTTAAGAGTTTAGCGTCGCTTCCATGTCAAACAGAAACTAAGTTAATCATTATGCCCACAGTTGTACAATATTATCTATAGCTGATTTATCTAAATATAGACTTAGTCTGTATTTTTTTAATATTTTAAAATCATTTATAATTGACAATATCATTGATAATTTCTGACTAAATACGACAAAAGTAACATAGCTTATTTATGTTTCTCGACGTCCCTGATATCGTCGTCAGATGATGAAACGGACATTAAATCCATATTGATTGGTTATGTTCCAGTTATCCTACTGATGGGGGAACCGAAGCATTGGGAGTCCGCGCTGCAGATACTGGTGGACCTGCTGGTCACGGACGGACAACCTGACAAAGAGCCGGAAGTGAGTCCTAAGAAACATATTCCTGTCATCGCCTGCAACATGGATCTCCGCTTTATGGAAAGATGCCACATGCCGAGGTAGAAATGTAGAATTTTTAGTAAAATGTTGGAAAGAATAATTAAATAAATTATAGATTTCTTCTATAAAAATATAGAGGATGGACTAGGCCCCTCTCATGGAGAACTCAGTCCATAGCAGGTTAATTTTTGACTCCACGGTAGGGTGGCAACCAAGCCAGAATGATCCCACATGCCGAATTTAGATGTAGATCTAGCTAGTTCAGAAATTCCTGACTATTGCTGTTGATTGATATTTATATTTTCAGTCTTGAAAATATTTTAGCATTAAACTTAACCGGCAATCAAAATCGAATGTCTGCTAAAATTCATGTCAATTAATTAACTACGTTTAAAAGTCACTACACACTTTCGGGTAATGAATTTCAAGGTTCACATTATATTCTTGATTCAAGGGAATTTATATATTTTACAGGTTTGGTCACGGAGCTTTCCTTGTTTGTTTGGAGGCACTCTATAAGGTTAGAGTTTCTTTGTTGTCGGTCTGCGTGCATGTTTATAGATAGTTTTGTAGAATATGAATATCGGATATTAAAGTATAGCAATAAGACAATTTTGAATTGTAAGATTTATGTTTAATATTGAGTATCATGCCTGATCATGGCATTGATCTGTATCGGATACTCGTTGTCTTACAGGAGAGGTTTGCAAATCCAGGACAAACGAGAGTAAGTCCAACACTAACAATAGTAACCCTAATATTATAGTTATGATCTTTGAGCAATTTTTCGGTGTTATATCTCCGTGTTGGATCCGGGAAATTTGAGAATAGACCAATTGAAAACTGCACATGTTTCGTAAAAGCCGACTAACGCAGATATTTTCAAACTGAGGAAGGCAGGAGGAAACCACTTCGAAAGTCACAATACATATTTCCAAGAATAAGGTTACTTATTATGTGTGGTGAAGGCATAACCTTTTTAATTGAATCAACTTGATGATCGATGGAGTGCTCATTAGTGAACGTGATAGCAGACTGTTTTTCAGAATATGTACCTTTGACCTGCCATTTGGCAGTGCACTGTATAGATGGAGGCGTAATAAAATATCAATTTTTAATGGATGGTACTGTTTTGTAAAAGTAGTAGAATGAGTGAAGTGTGAAGGTAACATAGCCTTTTTATGTTTTCAAATGAGAACGTCCCTGACATCACCTTCGGGTGAGAAACCGGACTTTAAATCCTCATTGATTGATTGATAGATTGATTGATGTTCAGAGAGCAAGTGCTACTGTGCAACGTTCTGTGGAAGGACCCGGTATCACGTGACAGCAAGTGGAAGGTGACCTGGGAGGAGTGTGCCAGTGACCGATGGCCGCCCTTCTGTCAGGGCGTGGCCTTCCTGCTCAGCATGGACTCCGCCGTGGCCCTCCACAACGCCTCCTACCACGTGCCCTACCTCTGGCTCGACGACGTCTACATCACCGGCTTCCTCCCCAGCGCCGTCCAGGACAAAGTCAAGTTCCACGAGATGAACAACCGTTACATGGCCTCAAATCATATTGGTTATAGTCAGTTGAGGGAAGTGCTGACGTGGAAACATTGGTATAGGTATCTAGTGTTCCATGTTAATGATATGAATGCTGCACTAGCGGCATGGGAAGATCTCGTTAAAAAAGTTAAATTGGAAAGATATTAATTTCGGCTCATGACGTAAGTGATTCTGGTAGTATCGAACTGCTTGAATTTGCATAGTCTGCAAGAGACGTCCCTGAACATCGTCTTCGGGTAAAGAACTGGACATTATATCCTCATTGTATTGTATTGTATATTGTCCTTTATAGTATATTTGTACGCATCGCACAGCTTGTCAAAATCCCAACCCAAGCTCAAACCGTAGGCTAACTCCAAGACGCAAAGCAAAAAGAAAAACTTATTTAGATATGTATAAATCTACTACATTTACAATTTTAATTTGCAATTGTACGGTATTATTTAAAAATATAAAAGTCAAAGAAAAATAAAAACTAAGAAAGGAAACTTGCATGTGCGCTTGTCATGTGTTAAAATATACGAATATTTAAAAAGAAATAGCGAAAGTTAGTTTAGTTGTCAAACTTTAGTTTCAGCGGAAGCTGAATGTGATAGCGCTTCTTTGAGGATATTTTAAGTTCGGATTTTTTTGCAGTGACAATAAATATTTCTATAGCAGTATCAGGACCGGAACGGGTCGTCGAGACTACTTTGCAAGCTTGCACATGTTGTTGTTTCATTTCCACTCCATGATGAATGATGTCATGATTATCACCGCAACATTAGTCACTTATTGCTGGCTGCCGCCTCAATTTTCTGAAGTAGTTTTTCATTGTTCCACCGATTCCTGTTTTCTTGCCAGTCGCCTTCGTGATAGTTTCCTGTGACGTCACGACTTGTTGCGCTGCTGACGTCATCGCTTCCTGCTCGACTGACGTCAGAATAGATTCATTTCGAGACGTCACTGTATTTAGAGTGGATGACTTATCTCTATCATTAATATTCGATTGCTTCTGCTGATCAAAGTTATCATTGTC